>CM022767.1:22090395-22217895 GCA_012411365.1 Ameiurus melas | reverse complement strand
TCTGTGAGAGTGTGAATGGCTGTTGTAGAAGGGTGTTTATGAGGCTGAGCACATTTATTCACAGTGCTTTATATCATCTATAATCATAAAAATGATGTTCCAGAGTGCTTCAGTGCTTCAGAGGAGCCGGATTCTGAAAATTAATTTCCTTCCAATTGAGCACAGAATTATTTATCCAACACCAGGATGTCCTTGTATATTTTTGAGAGGTATTATGTATATTACTCTGAATTCAAGGGTTATTATGGGTCACTCTGTGGCAGGATTGTCATAGTGGAGCTTGATGCTTATGGAAGACAAAGGTAAAGATCAGGATCAAAGTTATGGATGCAAAAACTTCTTCACTTTTCCCTCCAAGTGTGGATGAAAAATGCAGTGAAAGCCCCCCTCTGAAAGGGAACGTTCAATGTTTTCTTGAGCTTCATCTCAGGACACCTTTTTTTTTTAATTTGGGGGTTGGGATTTGTTTTAGCCTGACTTCTCCCAGATGAAAGTTTATTCGAGTCTATAAATTACTCCGTTCCAATGAAAGTAGATATTTCCAGCATAGAATTCCAAAAAAAAAAACAACAACACAGGACTAGATGAGCAGATTGACACTAAGTAAGACTGAGTGTGAGAGAGAGAAAACCTTGGTGTAGCTCAGAACAATATCTAGAATTTCCTTTAAAAAAAAAAACATTTACGGCTTTACAGTTACAATACTCAGTGGAACTACTAAATTAATGACATCCTCTTCCAACAGAGCATATTTTTCTTTTCTAGCAACCTTTTTTTTCTCGTCCTAGATAGCCAACTATTTCTAGCTGAGCAGTGTCTGTATTTGATTTTAGTCACTCCAAGCCTGCTTATTTAACAGAGTACTTTGACACAGAAAGAAAATTGCTTATTCAACCTTTTGCAGATCCTCTAACTGATCAGTAAAAATGTCAATGCTAATTTAGAGTTCACTAATCTGACAGTGAGGTTGGTCTGGTCATTACGGCCACCCACAACTCTAACCTTAAGCTCAGAACTCTTCTACACTGCTTTAGTAATCCAGTTTTCCAGTTTGAACCATGTGAACATGCAGAAAGCATGTTGCAGCCATCTGTGAAACATTTAATATAAATGGCATTCTGGTTATTAATCATGTATCTGTCAGGGTCACAATGTATCTGCACTAATACAAGGCTCAGTAGTCCTTCATTCTCTCTGTATAACTCTCCTTCAGGCTCTCTTATTCTCATTTCCTCATCCCCTCCTCTTTTACTATACCTCCCACTGGCGTTCTTGCCCTTCATCTCTCTTTTGTTTCTTTCTCTATCCAGTCTTTGCTTGCCACCTCTCTCTATTTCCCTGTCTCTCTCTCTCTCTCTCTCTCTCTCTCTCTTTCTATTTCTTTCTCTCAGGCCTCCTCTGTTTGACCCCATGTGTGGACCTGCAGTTTGCACTCTATTTCTCTGCATCAACCAGATTCACGCTGCATCTCACTGACGCAGAGAGGGGAGGACTGCGGTCAGCCAATTAACCATGCAACCGCATCGGGCCAAGCAAAACTTCCTCTGCTGTTTTTACAGCCAAGGTCTCTGAATTATGGTTTCCATACAAGCGGCAAAGGGGAGAGGAAGAACTATGTGGTGTCGGCCATCGCTTCTATCACTGCTTCCGGTTGCTGCCAGGAGTGGCCACAGATATGACAAGTGCCTGAGTGGTCATGAGAGGAGGCGAGAGAATTTGAAAATATTGGCTTAGGTGTATAGTACATATTGAAGGGCTATCTTTTTTTTAATTACCTTTTTTGATTTCTGTTTTTCTGATTGCCATGGAAATTGATGAACCCTTTGTCTAATTCTTTATCTACACTAAAGGCAGCATATATCTTTATTTAAAATCTCAGAACATCCACTGACAAACCAAAACACAACAGAATACAGTCAAAACATGAGAAGTGTCTTATGATCAATAGAAGCATTGCACTGATTTTGGTCCTGTTAAGGTGTGAAAGATGTCCTGACTTCTGTATCATGGATCATGCTGTTTTCCACAGACAGACCAGGCATTTCTGTGGGAATTCAGTCAACAGATTTGCAGCTCAGCACAAAACCATGGAACCATAAGCTGTGGTTACTGTCAAGCTGGCAAGCTGGTTAAAAAGGTCCCAGGTCTTAAAACCACTTCCTGCTTTGGCAGTGGACAGCACTGAGGGCAGGTGTGAGGGTGTGTGTTTGAAGAGAGCGAGAGTGAGAGAGAGAGAGAGAGAGAGAGAGAGAGAGAGAGAGAGAGAGATCTAGTTTTCTCAGCTGTGGACATGAACCTCTGATGAAACAAGGGAAGTGTCTGTTCCCTGAAGGGAAGTGGATACATGGTCCACGGAAGCCTTTCTCAATCTTTGATCCTGAAGCACTGAACACACCATGCAGCATGTCAACACACTGCTGGACAACTTGGCATCTCACAGTACATCCCCTTAGTCAGCATGTTCCATACATCCAGCTCTCAGAGCCCCTTATTCAGACAGCCATTATCAAGTTACCACCACTTTCACAACACTGCTTTGCAATATAATCGTGCACAAAGTAAAAACTGAGCTTTTATTTAGCATTTTTAAAATGCTTGAAGTTGTGTCATGAATCTGTACTAAACTAAAAAATTTGTAGTAAAAATCCTACAGGGTGTCATGTTGCCACCTTACAGCTACGTTGTCCATGTGGGTTTCCCCAGGCTCTCCAGTTTCCTCCGACCTCCCTCAAACATGCCAGGAGGCAGATTGGTGACTACAAATTTCCCCTAGATGAATGAGTTTGTGAGAATGTGTGATGCCCTGTGATGAACTGGCGTCCCATTCAGGGTGTGTTAGTTCCTGCTTTGTTCCCAGGATATCCACTGACCAGGATATAATGGCTGCTAAAGATGAACTCAATGAATGAATTAAATATATTTTCTCTCTCTCTCTCACACACACACACACACACACACACACACAAAGAAAAGCCGAACATGTTAGTGCATTTGATTCATATATGAGCCATTTAAAGTGGAGGCATGTAATCAGAGGAAGAAGCTGAATGAATCTCTGTGTACTGAAGTTTTTAATCCTGTATTTCTTCTGCTCTTGTTTTATTCAGGTCAACAACAATGGCCTTGTGTCTTTTCTAAGGGAAGTGTCTCAATTCACCCCAGTGGCCTTCCCCATAGCTGGAGACCGCAGGGTAGTAGCACCATTCTGGGCTGATGTAGACAACCGGCAAGCAGGGATAGTGTTTTACAGAGAGAGCAAAGATCCTGCTAACCTGAAGAGAGCTACAGAAGACATCCACTACTATTTCTCAGAATTCCCCACATTCACAGCAACATGGGTCCTCGTTGCCACTTGGCACAATGTCACTTTTTTTGGTGGGAGCCCAGCTACTCCGGTAAGGACACTAAATATTTAAAATAACATAACACAGTATCCCAGAGCCATATCTCCCAGCAGATCTCTCCTGGTTTCCCACTGAAGCAAAGTATGTTTGAGCCTGGCCAGTACCTGGATGGGAGACCTCCTGGGGAAAGCTAAGGTTGCTGTTGGAAGTGGCCAGCAGGGGGTGCTCACCACGTGGTATAGTGATAGGGACACTATACTGTAAAAACAGCTCTGTATTTCAGATGAGTAGTTAAACTGTGGTTCTGACTCTCTGTGGTCAGTAAAAAAAAAAAAAAACCTGGACACTTATTGTAAAAGAGTAGAGGTGTCCGCCATGGTCCTGGCAAAATTCCCCCATTGGTCCTTCTCTATCATGGCCATAATAATCTCTTACTAATAAGCTAGTGTGTGGTGGGCGTTCTGGCGCATTATGGCTCCTGTCATATCATCTAGGTGGATGCTCCACACTAGTTTTGGTTGAGGAGACCCCCCGCCCCATAATATGTAAAGTGCTTTGAATGTCTAGAAAAGTGTACATATAAATGTAACTGTAACTAAAGTAGCTCCCAAGTGTGAGAAACCCTTGCATACAAAACATACACGATTAGGATATCAGGATGTAGTACAGTGCAGTTAGTACACAATTATGGAACAGTGTTACCTTTTATTCTGCTTTTTGCATTTTAAGAAGCTATTTTGTATTTACAGCATTAATTGTACACCTATTTACACCACAATACTGTGATAACAGTCATGTGACCTTACTGAGTTTCATGACAGATCACAGACAGAGATTTAAAATGTCTCCAAAGACCCAGAGAAATCCCGTTAGTGAGTGGGTTTCATATTCTAAATAGTCTGGTAATAGTCTGCAAACCTTCTAAGTCAAAGTTAAAGTCATTTTATTTGTCATATGCACAGTATGCCAGAAACACTTTGAGATGCTTGTGGTGAGGCTCTGTAAACTCACTAAGGCACAGATATAACAGAAAAGAATGCACAAACGTACTTTAAGAGAAGTGACTAAACGACCGTTTCAATAAATCCAACAAAATAAAACAAATAGAATACAATATAGGAATGTGAAAGGGTGCAATATTTACTTAAAGTGCAGCAGAGTATAAGACTGAGTATGTACAGTCAAAAAAGAGAAGCAGAGAATAAAGTGACGGTGGTAAATGTACCATAAAAGTGAAGTGTGTTTAAGCTGACGTTTAACAGTGCTTAAAGTGACACACAGTTATTTAGTAGTCTGATAGCCTGCAACTAAAAACAGTAACACTTTACAATAACAGTACGTGAATAATCATGCATTAATACCTAAATTAATACTAAATTAAGGCATGTACTAATCATGAACTAATGAAGAGCTCATCTTAACTATGATGTGAGTCTTATGAATTCATGCAGGAATAACGACTACGTTATGCATATGTTAGTATATGTCTCTTAGTTAATACATGAATTAATACATAGGGGTAAACTAAATCAAACATGATCTATAAGAAAGAATATAAATGAAACCTGCATAATTTCAAACTGTTTATTATAGAACATAGAAAGTACACACTAATTATAAACACCAATAATTTAATCTCACCCTGTGAGAAATGTTCATGACGATTTAAAGTCGGGAGCCCCGATTGACATTGATGTAGTAAAGCAGTAAAAATAAACACAGAGACATTTAGACTAAGACTAAATCTCCAGAAAATAATCTTGTTTTAATTGTTAATAATTTATAGTGTCTGCTAAATGAATAAATGTTACAGTATTAATTCTGTAACGGGGGCAAAATACATTTCATCCTTTGTGGGTAAAGGAGCAGTGCCCCAGGCCCGAGCCACCCAGAGTATGTACTAGTACTACAGTGGGACTTGAAGAGTACTGTAATTGAAGAAATCAGGTTATGGTGAAATGATTGGTGTTCATATTCTCCTTTCGATAAGGAGGATTTGTGTCAATTATGAAATTAATCCAGCACCATCCAGTGATGTTTGTGTACGCAGCTACATATGGCAAATTATATAAACAGTTTAAAATTATACATGTTTAATTCATGTTCTTTCTTATAGAGCATCTTTGATTTAGTTTCCCCCTACATGTTAATTAATACATTAACTAACAGACATGCACTAACATGTGCTTAAGATGGTTGTTATTCAGGCCTGAATTCATAAGACTTATGTCGTAGTTAAGGTTAGCTCTTCATTAGTTCGTGATTAGTACTTACCTTAACTCATCATTAGTTCATATTTAAGTAAGAATTCATTCAGTAAATGTAAAGTGTTACCATAATAACTGTTCCTCAGTGATGCTTGTACAGATTCGTGTGCTTTGCTAAAGTATATCCTTTTCTGTTTTTTTCCTCTTTTTAAGGTGAACACATTTCAAGTAGTGCTGATTACAGATGGTGAGCTCTCCTTCACCATCTTCCAGTATCACAATGTCACATGGACCACAGGAATGCACGCAAGCAGTGGGGGAGATCACTCAGGCCTGGGGGGCATTGCTGCACAGGTAGTGTCCCAATTCATTTCTATGCCTTCTAGACTATTATACACCAATAATTTGTCAATAAATTATCTGTAGTTTACATGCACTTAATTAATCTTATAATGGAAAATGTCAACATCAAATGGAAAAGTATAATTCCAATTTCAATTCAATTCAATTTTGTTTGTATAGCGCTTTAAATGATACAAAGCATCTTTACAAAACAATCATATTGCTTTTTAAACACACAATGTACACAATGTATTTTATAGTTGCTTTTGAATGAAATACAACATAAAACAAAGACAACCTGAGTAAACACACAATTCAGTTGTTGTTGGGTTTTTTTTAATTGAAGCAAAAAAAAAATGCTATCCAACACCTGTCACCCGTGTGAAAACTAATTACCCCTTAAACTTAAAATCTGGTTGTGCCAACTTTAGCAGCAATAACTGCAACAAAACACTTCTGATAATTGGAGATCAGTCATTTACTTATTTCTAGGACTAGGACTTACTCCTGTGCTTTGGATCATTGTCTTGCTGCATAATGCAGTCGAGTTTCAACTTACGGACTGAAGACCGGACATTCTCCTTTAGGATTTTCTGGTAGAGAGCAGAGTTCATGTTTTCCTCAATTATTGCAAGTTGCCCAAGACCTGAAGCTGCAAAGCATCCTCACATCATCACACATCCTCACCAGGTTTGAAGGTCATCAAGGTGTGTTTTGGGAAAATTCAAACAAGCCTTAATGTTCTTGTGGGTTAGCAGTGGTTTTCACCTCGCCACTCTTCCATGGATATAATTTTTGACCAGTGTCTTTCTGATAGTCATGAATAGTGACCTTTATTAATGCAAGAGAGGCCTGTAGGTCCTTTGTTGTTGTCCTTGGCTCGTTTGTGACTTCCTGGATGAGTCGTTGCTGTGCTCTTGGATGAATTTTGGAAGATCTGCCACTTCTGGGAAGGTTCACTACTGTACTGTTTTTCCTTTTGGAGATAATGGCTCTCTCTGTGGTTCTGTGAGGCCCAGAGCCTTTGAAACAACTTTGTAACCATCCCAGACTGATGTATTTCAATCACCTTCTTCCTCATAATTTCTGGAATTTCTTTCAACTTTGGCGTAGTGTGTTACTCAGTAAGAGCTTTTAACCAACTTCATGCTGTTGAATAAGTTCTATTTAAGTGTTGATGTGATTGAACAGGTTTTTCAGTAATCAGGCCTGGTTGTGTCTAGTCCAGCTCAACCCCATTATAAATCCAGTTTCATAGATTTGGGGAATTAGTAACTACGGGGGCAAATACATTTTCATGCAGGCCTATTTGTATTGGATACCTTGCTTCAATAAATAACATTATCATTTAAAAACTGTATTTTGTGTTTACTCAGGTAGACTTTTGTTCATAATAAATTGTTCTGAACCAATTTAGTATGAGATATGCACAAAATCAAAAATCAGCACTGTAAATAGAAAGTTTTGTGTGTTTAAAAAGCAATATGATTTTAAAGCTGCTTTGTATTAATTAAAGCGCTAATAATCTGTAATCTGATTATTGCTCTTAAATTCATGCATTTTTATTCCTTGAAATATGCTTTAACAATTGTAATCCCTTATGATACCTTAGTATACTGTTTATTTTAGCAGTCTGGTATGGTTGGAATCAGATACTAATCATGTTACTAGTGTGAACACACTCTGCAACCTATATATGCAACCTGTACTCTAGTCATGAAATATAAGATACAAAAACAAACTGTAAGTTTTAAAACACCATCAAAATGCTTCACTGTGTTGTATCTGAATAAATACTACACAAGACATGCATGGAAGCAAAATAAATAAATAACTTTAAGGAACTCAATAGTCTTTTAGGATTAGGCTCTCAAGAGGATTTTAAATTCTCAGACAGGCATCTGTCAAGAACTTAGTTCACATTCATGGCATACTTGACATTTTCTGTTTGATGCAATATTAGTGACCTTTTCTTCAGTGGTCTACATACACTGAGCATGCAGCACCTCTGAAACTCTTTAAGGCTTTTTCATTCCAAACAAAAGAATTTTGTTCCAAATAAAATAATTATTACCCAGTAATGACAGAAAACAATGCAGAATGATTACACTAATATTACATAATACAAGAGTGAGGAGTGGAACCAGGAGGTTTAAGATGTTAAGGGCTCTCTGGATATCCTGAGATTTGAAGTCCAAACCTTTCTGAGCAACAACTGAGGTGTGGAACTAATAAATTGAGGGATTTCAATGAAGAAAAAGCCATTTTGAGCACTGTTTTTTCATTCACAAGTTTATTTTTCCCCAGACAGGAAAATGCAAGCAGCACTCCTGGCATTTTTTCCCCTCTGTATTGCCATTACGTTACCCAGATGCCTTTATAAAGAATTAATACCATGAGCTAACTATAGAATAACTGTCTGAAAGTGTTAACATTAAATTCTGCATGCTAGATTTAGTGAAAAAGCTTCCCGATTAGATAATCCATCATTATATCATGTAGGCTTTGACAGAACACATTTGTTGCCTTTTGTTTACTCTGTATATACTTTAAAACACCAAGCTCTCAAAACAATTTGAGCAAAATGATTCTACCAAGAAAACTAGTATTACATACAGAGCACAAACTCCTAGCTAGTTTTGCAAATGGTGTTTGGTTAGCTTTACATAACTTTATGCTTTAGCCATCAGTTGTCATCCTTAATTATTTCATTATTAGATCTCATTATTATCTCCACAGTTATTTCTCTTTCTTTTCTGGCTTCTAGATAGGTAAGTTTTTGTAGATCGGTAAGTTATATTGAAAAGCATGACAATTCAAAATAAACATCCCACATTCTAGTGAGATGGGGCCTACTTTAGGGGGGTTTCTGGTATAGCGTTGTACAGTACATTACTCAACAGAAGTTTTGGGGGAGTTCTGAACTTTGGAATTTGACATTTTCATGGATTTTGTGTCAGCCTTCAGGTGGCGCCAACCAATCATCTGTCTTGCCTGTACTGCAGCAACACCTCTGGTTCCATAAGATACTGACAGTAACAATATTGATGTACAACACTGAAAATGGAACTACAGTCCGCCCTGAAACTATAGGAACGACAAGGCAAATTAGTTTGTTTGTGATATACACCAAATACATTTGTATATGAGATCAAAAGCTGGATGTGAGACGAGCGTTCAGGATTAAAGCTTTTATTTCATGATTTGTGCATCTAGATGCAAACCTTTTTTATCAGACCACCCAATTAATTTTGGATGCATTTCTCTGTAAACTGGCAGACAAAATGTTCCTGTAAACTTCTGAATTTACTCTGCTGCTACCATCACAAGTTACATCATCAATAAGGATTAGTGAACCTGATCCAGAAGCAGCCATGCAGGCCCAAAATATGACACTACCTCCATCATGTTTCATAGATGAGCTTGTATGTTTTGGATCATAAGCAGATCCTTTCTTTCTCTACACTTTGGCCCTCCATCTCTTTGGTAGAGGTTAATCTTGGTTCCAGAACTTTTGTGTTTAACAGTCGGTTTAAACATGCCTGTAAATCCAGAAAAAAAAACACAGGATGTTTAATCTTTCCACTGTTCAGAAAACATACAACTATAGGCTGTTATTTATAAGATAAGACACCATTAAGGGATGCAAATGATCAAGAAATTTTAAACAAAACTTTTTCACAAACAGTTTGCCGTGGTTGGTTTAGGATCTGGGCATTTTAAATTCTCAGACAAACATCTGTCATAAACTTGAGTGTGTTTTTATTTAGTGCTGTCAGGGTGTCAACACAGACAGCTAAATAGTAGCGTTAATAAAACAAGCTCCTAAATTTATTTAATATATGGGTGTAAAAGTACAAAGAATTAGAAATGGGAAAGAAGCCTTATGCCGCAAGTCACACACTAATTAGCTAGATAAACAATGTAGCTAATGACATAATATATATTAGGTGTTGTGGTGCATTTTCAATAATTTGATTTAGAATTTTATATTTAATGGAAAGTTAATGGTACTTATTTGGAGATAAAATGAGTGGCAAATCAGTTGTTTGATTCACATTATTGAAACACTTGCACAGAATAATCTATGCGCTGATACTGTATTGATTTTATTTTACTGGAAAATTCAGACCCCTTTGAGAGAATTGTCCCACCTCTATGCTCTCTTCCTAGGCAGGTTTTAATGCCGGTGACGGGAGGCGCTATTTCAACATCCCGGGGTCTCGAACTGATGATGTAGTAGAGGTGGAGACTACCACAAATGTAGGGTATCCTGGACGCTGGGTCTTTCGCATTGATGATGCTCAGGTAGAGGTGGGCAGCTGCAATGACTCAGGTAAGATATGATAGAGATATATATGAAAAAAAAATTAATGATTTTATTCAGTGAACACAAACATAAATAAATTTAAAGTACCTCCATGTGTTTTTCCATTTTGTCAGCATCAGTCTGTCCACACCTGAGGCCCTGTCTGAATGGCGGCCGTTGCATTGATGACTGCATCACTGGAAATCCTTCTTTCACTTGCTCATGCCTGGCTGGCTTCACTGGCCGTACGTGCCAGATAGGTAATAAAGTGACAAAACCCCCAAAACACACAGAAGTAAATCTCAGTTTCCCTTTGGAGGATTTCCTTATGTTTGTATTCTCCTGTATACTTATAACAGTGGTCACATATGGTCACATGACATCAGGTGTCATTTCTTTCCTGTGTGTTTGTATAGATATTGATGAGTGCTCCTCATATCCCTGTCAGAATGGAGGCACGTGTACGGATGGAGTGAACAGCTTTACCTGCCACTGTCCACCAGGATTCACAGGAACCCTCTGTGAAACAGGTAAAATCAACTTCGTATCAACCTTATATTCAAAAGGAATTATATATGCATTCATAAGGTGTTATATAATATTTATTATACCTTAATAAATGCCTGATTAAATGCTCATAAGTAGTTCTAGTTACATGCATTATACTTTATAATGCAGGATACATATAGTATTATAATATCTGTTAACTGTAAACAGTAATATTCTAATGCTCTATAACAAATACTCTTGAACTATTGATACTATACCAGAGCCTGTGTTATAGTACAAAGAGTCCAGACTGATATTATAATACATTATCTAACTATTGGTACATTTATTAGAAACGTTTATAATGTTTTATGTCTGAAAATTATTTTCATTTTTGCCAAAATAGACCAGTCAAAGATATGAATTCTTATACATGTACATACACTTACATGCCTCTTCTGAGTTTTCTCTTTTTTGTTTCATCTATCCATCATCCTTAGACCATGGTTCACAGTTTGCTGCTCCTGTAATAGATGAACTGCACCATACTTTATTGCCATCATCTCAAAATGCTACACATGGCATTTACATTTAATTATCTGGCAGAGACTTTAATCCAGAGTAATTTACAAAAACATGATGTAGGCACGTTAAAGTAATGAAGTAATCAAAACATTCATAGAATCTAAAGAGATTTTGAAACTGAGTGTGTGTGTGTGTGTGTGTGTGTGTGTGTGTGTGTGTGTGTGTGTGTGTGTGTGTGTGTGTGTGTGTGTGTGTGTGTGTGTGTGTGTGTGTGTGTACAGTGCCCTCCACTAATATGGGTACCCTTGGTAAATATGAGCAAAGAAAGCTTTAAAAATAAAAATAAAAAAATAAATAAATTATCACAAAAATACTCTGCTCTCATGGATATGAAACAATTGCACCAACAGAACACGGGATTATCATATCTTCTATGAATTCATATGCGAAAAATATATTTGAAGTATATTCCCTTTGATATTTTTTTTTTTGTATACCTGGGTGACTATGAACAGGAAATCGACTATGAACAGTCGATTAATGACAACAATGTTTCACAGGGGTATAAATATTCAATTCAATTCAGCTTTATTTGTATAGTACTTTTAACAATGGACATTGTCCCAAAGCAGCTTCAACGAAATATATAAATTCAGGATATTTTAAATGTATAAATTTTATTCATTTCATATATAGGCATTTTATGCCTAATGAGCAAGCCAGATGAGACTGTGGCAAGGAAAAACTTCCTGAGAGGATATGAGGAAGAAACCTTGAAAGGAACCAGACTCAAAAGGGAACCACCTCAACTCAGACTTGAGTGCAAAACTGTTTGTGGTAATTGCAGTCCTAAAGCTATTACAGAAATTGTAGCCCTCACCATCATAGCATACCTGTTCATATGACTTGAGGTCCAAAGCCATCTTATGGTTCTCTTTCATCATCTCGTGTTTGAGATCCACCTATGGGAAGGGCATCAGTACCTGACCTCTGCAGAAGCATCCAATTGCACCAAGTCTGGCTATGACAGACAGGAGCATGTGTTCAATGCCTGGTAAGGGCATTACCTTACCTGAATGCATAAATGACCTGTGCGTGTTCCTTTTAATCAGTTGACATTCACTTCTCATGACCTCTAGCTTGGTTGTGCGCACAGCTAGCTGGTTCGCTGACTTTTGTCTGCAAGAGGACATACCCCTTGGATCAGCCTTGGTTCTGCCTTTGGTCAGCCTTGGATCAGATGTGTTTGTTTCGCTAGCCATGTTAGCTATGTCACTTGCTGCAAGCTGCCCATGCTTGCACTGCTTGTTAGGCTGGCTCCCTCGTCTTCAGCCTTTTCTTCCTACCCTTATAGATCTGACTGAGCTCTGTGCTTCATGTGCTTCGCCATGGTGCACACTAAGCCAGCTTTGGCTCCCGCCGGGGATAACCAGCCTGCCTGGCTGCATTGCTCTTATCGTGTGGTTTGCATGGGCCTCAAACATGCGGAAGAAGCCATTGAATTTGTCGACAACTGTAGCCACTTCCTAGCACTTCCCAAAGAACTCTGTCACAAGGGCTCAAAGTGGCCACCACCCAGAGCATGGATTTCGGTCAGTCTGACTCTGATGGGTAAAATGGAGACGACGGCATTCTCCTGGGGAGCTCCCGAGGTGCGGACTCTCTGAGTTGGGCCTAGCAAAGCGACCCTTCTCTCCTCGACGGCATCTTATGAATCCGGTCAACCTCCTTTGTTAACGAGCTGCCCGGCTCTGGCAATGAGGACGATGCGGGCCTTCTAGAGGGTTTGAAGAATGATGAGGCCATCCCATCTTCTTTACCGCCACAGGCTAATGCTCCCACGACCTTAGCTCAGTCCACCCTGTTCGAATTTTGTGAGCGAGTGGCCGTTCGTCTCAATATTGAATGGCCGGCCCTGCAACGTGCCATCAATGAAGAGAGGGATATTTATTATGGGAAACTCCTGACCCCCTCCCAGCGCAAGAAAACAGCTCCTCCCAGCCCTCCCCGCATGTGCCAAGCACATTCAATTCAATTCAATTCAATTTTATTTGTATAGCGCTTTTTAGAATAGACATTGTCTCAAAGCAGCTTTACAGAAATATCATCATGGTACATTAAACACTGCTGGGGAGATTCAGCCTCGAGGTTAAGGATATGGCAGCTCTCAGCATACGTGACCACCCCCACCATTGAGCCCTCCATCGCCAGACACCTTACTCCTTCTCAAGGCACCCTGCTCCGCCACCAAGCTCACTCTCCCCAGCAAAATGGACCATTTTTCCATGTCCATCCACCAGGCCTTGCCCTTGGCTGTCAGGGCTCTCAATGTCTCCTTGCTTCTTTCAGCTTACCAGGCTGAGCTCCGGGTTGACTTGGGCCAGCAACTGGAGGATGGGTGTCTCTCACCTTCGCTCTGGAAGTAGATTGTGACCATTAATAACCTTGTTCTTCCCAATGCATGCCAAGCTGTCCAGGTGAGCGGGCTTCCATGGCTCTCTTGGTGGTTAGTGAGTGTGACCTCTGGTTTAACCTAATGGGTCTCCCCATTAGCGGTGGAGATCAGGCAGGCTCTCTTCGGTCCAGGTTGAGCTTTCCACTTTTCATCCTTTTCCCTTCTCCTCTGCGGAGGATCACAATCTACTAGGGGCATGGCTGCCTCATGGGCTCGCTTTCAGAAAGTCTCATTGCAGGACATCTGTTCTGCTGTGAGCTTGGCATCTCCCCATACATTAGTCAGATACTACCAGCTCGATATCACTAAGACCCCGAGAGCTCACTCTGTTCTAGGAGTGGGCTCCTCGTAGCCTTCCTCCTTTATACCCTCTTCTCCCTCTTGAATCTTGGGCAGTCAGGCTTTGCTTATTCATGTCACCAGCATGTTCTACCTGTGTACAACTATCACCCTTGTGCATGGTGTTACCAGGCATGTCATTATGGGATGTGTCATGTACCACCTAATTGGTGACCATCCACTGGCTTACAGGGCCTCACTGTGTGTATGTTGGGCAACTTGGGAGTTGTCTATTTCTCCCAAAGGTGGATCCCTTACTTGGCATTGGACACGTGCTGCTGTCTGTCATAGCCAGACTTGGTGCAATTGGATGCTTCTGCAGAGGTCAGGTACAAATGCTCTTTCTATAGGTGGAGCTCTCCACTCAATCAGTGCGTTTACATGGACAACAATAATCCAACATGAACCCAATTAAGACACTACTCTGATTAAGAAACAACCATGTAAACAGCAATTTTTAATTACTTTAATCTGATTAAGGTCTTCCTCGAAGTAAATGCAAATCGAATTAAGACATGTGGAGTACTCCTGTTTTAGTCGCATTATCAACGTGTATTACAAACTTGTAAACACCTTAATCACTTTATTAACGCCGTAAGAGAAGTTTCACCACATTTTGCAACAGGACACGATCACACACGGCAGTGCTCAACCATTTTACGGCAAACAAGAGAGCACGGCTGAGTCCCAAACCACGTAGTCACCTACCACACAGCAGGCGAAACACATGCATATAGTAGGCGAAATACATATATCTCGGCTACTATGCAGCAATTAAGTACGTGGTTTGGAACGCAGACCAAAACTTCAAGCAGTCGTCTATTAGCACGTACAGCACGACAAATAATTATCCACACTTTGAAGCGATCGTAAAAATGTTTTTAAAAAAACACCCAAAACTGTATACGGTAGCATAACGAAGACAAACTGTATGTTGATAAGCGAAATTCTGGAGGGAATGTCGGACGGTGTCACGTGGTGACGTAATGACGTGTGCTGTTAATCGATCTATGTTCTATAACATGTAAAACAGGTACATGAAAAGGATATTCTAAAGGTGACTCATGTAAACACCTTAATCATAATATTGTCTTACTCAGAGTAAGGTCAATAATTAGATTGCGGCTGTCCATGTAAATCACTGTTTCATAGAACCGGTGTTATAAGATGAGATAAGATAAGATAAGATCCCACACTGGGGAAATTCCCTCGTTACAGCAGCTCAATTACACTAAAAACAGATAGGAAATAATGCACATTAAATAGGGATAGAATTGAAGAGGAAAAAAAAGTATCTAAAAAATATATACAATAGGAATAGAAAAATAAGAACAAAAGTAATAAGAAAATAATAATAATGGTAATATGTACACTGTGGACACCTCATTGTATGAAAAGGTGAATACAAATTTATATATATATATATATATATATATATATATATATATATATATATATATATATATATATATATATATATATATATATATATATATATATATATATATACAGATGAGTAACAACTTGTTTATACACATAAATGGATAAATGGATTATTGCAAAGTTAACAATAGAGGGGTGAGCAACAAATAATAATGTATAAGTTGATGATGCAAAAAAGCTAGCAGTACTAGATTATGTTGTTATTGCATTAAAAAGTCTGACTTCTGTAGGGATAAAGGACCTGCGGTATAGCTCTTTCTTGCACTGAGGGTGCAGCAGTCTGCTGCTGAAGGAGCTGCTCAAGGACCCAAATGTCTCATGCAGGTGGTGAGAGGAATTGCCCATAATAGACACCAGGACAGAGGGTAGACCAGGACAGAGCTAGCCCTCTTAAGCAGTTTGTTGAGACGTTTCCTGTCTCTCTCTGTGCTCCCATCTCCCTAGGACTCTACTGCATAGAAGATATCAGATGCTACCACAGTGTCATAGAAAGATTTTAGCAGGGTCCTGCATACACCAAAATACCTCAAACTCCTCAGCAGGTGGAGACGACTTTGGCCCTTTTTATACAGGACATCTGTGTTTGTCCAGTCCAGTTTATTGTTGAGGTGAACACCCAAGAATTTATTTGTCTCCACCCTCTTGATATCAACACCCTGGATGCTCACTGGCGTGGTCCGGGTCAGCCTCCTACGGAGGTTGACTACCATTTCCTTTGTCTTGCTGGTGTTTTGGTCAGTAACGTATTGTTTTTAGTGGTATCATCCTCAGTAATCTCAATGCTCTTTAGACTGCACTATTTGGGGCCTTCTTCAGCAGCAGCATCAAACGTCCAATTGATGAGAACTCCTACCAGAAGTAGGGCATCAGGATGGATCAGCCGTGTCCGGAGAGTAGAAAGGGTCAGGATCACTTTTATCTCGTGAAGCTCGACATAACGAAAAAGGGAGAGAGCGAGGTGGAATATTAGGTATTCTTATTGTCAGGTAATGGTTAAGGACAATGTATTTTGCATGAGTGCAAGCAGGGACTCCGGAAAGACTAGCTATGACAGCATAACTAAAAGGGAGAGCCAGAAGGGAACACATACATGAGGGCGCCCTGGGACATAAGGCGGCCAGCCTCACCACCATCAACAAACCTGGGTGAATGCATGAAAGTGTGGGGGGGACAGCTTTTCAAAGTATACTCCACTTAACATGTACGTTTACACATTGGGTCGACCCATGTGCATTATGACAACTTGCACTACCCCTCCTGGCCTACAAGAGTCAGTACAGAACAGTAAAGCAGGTCTTCTGTTGTGAAGGATGACAATGAAAAAGAATCACAACAGCATGAAGAACAATGGAGGAGAAAGACATGCTGCTTCACTTGTTACTAGAGGAAGAAGAAATTTTTAAAAAGAGAAAGAGAAGACGGTCTGTCCGACCTCTAAACCAGTGCACTTGTTTCAGTGTCTCTTCCATTTATTCCATTTGTTTCTTCGACAACCTTGAGAATCATTTGCCTTGTGTCAATGTTGCCAGCTTGTGGAACAACTAAGTAGTGCAAAAGAATTAAATGCACATGTGGGACCTGTAGATACAAAATGCATACTCTGCTGATGATGAAATTGCGTCACCCATACTATACACTGTTCCTAGCAAATGCTTGAAAAGTGAACTATACTTTGGGCTTAATTGTGAGGTTTGTAAGTGAAAGCTTTAAATAGATAAAATTTACGTCATTTCTCTTTTAAGCATTTGAAAGAAGACTCCTCAAATGCCCAATCTACTACCTCTTTCTCAACCATTTTGGTATAAAATCCATGCAAATGCTGTGACAGTAAAAGTACAATTACCTTACTCAAGTAAAAGTATAAATATTTTGCTAAAAGGTAGTAGAGCGTTCAGTTCTTTACTTGGGTTAAAGTGCAAAAGTACAAACTCCAAAATAAATAAAAGTATAAGAAAAGTTACAGATGAAATAATGGATGCTCCTTGTCACACACTGATTTTTGTTACTTTTGTCACTTTTTGCCAAGTAACCACAAAAATGTGAGTAAACAGATTGAGAGAGATTTCTTAAAAATCATAAATATTTACAGTGGGGGAAATAAGTACTGAACAATATTTTTTTCCTGTGCCATTCCACTTTATTACATATAGCTTTATTTAAATATGTTAATGTTGTGATTTCTTTATATTTCTGGATTTCTTGAGATAATGCTGATGTCTGGGGAACATTTTAAGTGAATAGCCTCATTGGAAATATATTTACTGAAAAAATATTGATGCATTCAATAAATATTTCCGCCACTGTATCCAGTTTCTTTAACATAGAATGAAGATATTTACAAATGTTAATAAAAACTCTAGTTATCATTACCCCCTTGTTCTTTTCACATCCATTAGATGCAAAAATATAAAATATGTAATATATGTAGATTATTAACTAATAATATTGATTGATGCAGAATTTTCGATATATCTGCATAGATATGACCTAAAACATGTGTTAAAACATGTTTTCCACACAAGTCTTAAAAGTAGACAAAGATAACCCAATTAAACAAATGAGACAAAAATATTATACTTGGTCATTTATTTATCGAGGAACAGGACCCAATATTACATATCTTTGAGTGCAAAAATATTTGAACCTCTAGGATTAGTAGTTAAATTGAAGGTGAAATTAGAGTCAGGTGTTTTCAAACAATGGGATGACAATCATCATGTTTGTGGAAGTGTATCATGGTGCGAAAAAAAGGAGATTTCTAAGGACCTCAGAAAAAGAGTTGTTGATGCTCATCAGGTTGGAAAAGGTTACAAAACCATCACTGAAGAGTTTGGATAAATCCAAAGTCCAATCCACCAATCCAGTCACGCAGATTGTTTACAAATGGAGAAAATTTAACACCACTGTTACACTCCCCAGGAGTGGTCGACCAACAAAGATCACTCCAAGAGCAAGATGTGTAATAGTCCATGAGGTCACAAAGGAGCCCAGCAACTAAGCAACTAAAGGCTTCTTTCACATTGGGTAATGTTCATGAGTCCACCATCAGGAGAACACTGAACAACAATGGTGTGCATGGCAGAGTTGCAAGGAGAAAGCAACTGCTCTCCAAAAAGAACAATGCTGCCTGTCTGCAATTTGTTAAAGATTAGTCGGACAAGCCAGAAAGCTATTGGAAGAGTTTTGTGGATGGATGAGACCAAAATAGAACTTTTTGGTTTAAATGAGAAGCATTATGTTTTGAGAAAGGAAAACACTGCATTCTAGCATAAATACCTTATCCCATCTGTGACAAATGCTGGTGGTGGTATCATGGTTTGGCCCTGTTTTGCTGTATCTGATCCAGGACGGCTTGCCATCATTGATGGAACAATGTATTCTGAAGTATACCAGCAAATTCTAAAGATAAATATCAGGACATCTGTCTGTGATCCGAATCCTAAGAGAAAGTGGGTCATGCAGCAAGACAACGACCCTAAGCACACGAGTCATTCTACCAAAGAATGTTTAAAGAAAAATAAAGGTAATGTTTTGGAATGGCCAAGTCAAAGTCCTGACCTTAATCCAATAGAAATGTTGTGGAAGGACCTGAAACAGTTCATGTGAGGAAACCAACCAGCATCACAGAGTTAAAGCTGTTTTGTACTGAGGAACGGGCTAAAATTCCTCCAAGCTGATGTGCAGGAGTGATTAACAGTTACTGGAAATGTTTAGTTGCAGTTATTGCTGCACAAGGGGGTCACACCAGATACTGAAAGTAAAGGTTCACATACCTTTGAGACTCACAGATTTGCAACATTGGATCATTTTCCTCAATAAATGAATGACCAAGTATAATATTTTTTTGTCTGATATGTTTAATTGTATATACTTTTATGACATATGATGATGTTTTAGGTCATATTTATGTAGAAATTTCTAAAGGGTTCACAAAATTTCAAGCAGCACTTTATATAGATTATGAGAACTCTGGCAAGGTTAGAACACATACTGTACGTTAAGAAGAGTGCTGAGGAAAGGCCCCAAAAACTGCTCACAGAATACAAAAGATGTGAGCTGCATGTCAAGGGCAAAGAATGGGCAGGCATGTTACTAGAGAATATTGATATTTCTAATAATATCTAAACTTCATTAGTTAAAAATACTGATCTGTTTTGAAATGTAGTGAGTAGAGGTTTTTCTTTTCAATGTAGTGAGTAGAAGGCAAAAGCCTGGGAAAATATATTTAAATATGGTAACAAATTGTACTTTGTTACATCTCATCCCTGTTAGATTCATCAGCTACGTAGATAATATTCTTGTTTTATTCTGCTGTGAACAAAGCAACATATACAAAGCATGTAGCATTCAGATTTATGCAACTAAATCCGCAGTAAACCGCACCTTACTTTAATGGTAGAATCCTTCAAATCACTCAAGCTAAGTTTTGTACATCTCGACCCACCACTCATCAAGACCCAAGGAAGTATTTGGACTCTTATGTGCTGCTTCCCAGGTGGTGGAATAAACTGAACACCCTAGTATGAGCTTCAAATTCAGACATGACCAATCTAAATGAACAATAATTGTGTAAATTGAAATGTATTATTTTTTTCCTCCCCAGCAGCACTTTGCTGCTATCCTTAGACTCAGGCCAAACTGAACTAGCATAAGGAAATGCTTTCCAGGTTGATAACCAAGCACTTCTGGAAGTTACTCTGGATTAAAGTGTCTGCCAATTGCCATAAATGTGTAAATGTAAGCTTTACGCTATGATGTAGCCTTGCTCTCTTTTCCATCTCTTTTCCACCTCTCCTGTCCCCCCTCTCCGGGTGCTACATGGGCTGCAGGCTCCCTCTCGTTCCCACAGTCCAGCCTGCAGAGATGTATCAAACCTCTAATACTTTTCACAGCCAGAAGCACATACTTTCAGAGTGAGGGGAATGGCGTGGCGGATATATTAATCAGCTGAGTAAATATCCTGTGCGTGTGTGTGTACGTGTGTTGTCTGCAGACATTGACGAGTGCCAGGAGAATCTATGCCTCAATGGAGCGCGATGCATTGAGGGTGAGGGGAGCTTCACCTGCCAATGCCAGGCAGGTTACACCGGATCTGTGTGTGAGACAGGTGAGCATGGCATTAAACAGTGTTACTAAGCTGGCAGTATATTCCCCAGGGAACACAGCCTGCTTTCCACATTAGTACTACTAGTATTCATCTGACAGACATCCCTTGTGGAGGTTTGCACTGAAAGCCATCACTGAGAGCTTATCATTGGTTACTTCCATTTTTTACCCCTTGGGTTTCATTTTGGGTTATGTGTTGTGTTACAAATAATCCTGAGTTCACGATTCTGTCCTTGACGTGACATTTTGGGGCAACGTGATCTCCTTGCTTAACAAATTGGACTCGCCAGAGCAGAGCTTATTGATGAAACACAAACCTGGTTGGGAAACACCATGGGAATTAAAGTGTTGGCCCTGCAAATATTGTGATGTCTTGTTTCTACATAAGACTGGATTACTCTTAATGCTAGACACCTGCTCAGTATAACCATGCACCTGCAAGACGTCCTCAAGTCTTAAGATTTCAATATAAAGTCAATAAAAAGCTGTTCCGGAGATCAACTCTCTAAAGGTCCTCGTCGCTCATGAATGAAGCTTGTGTTTTTGTGTTTGTGGATCCAGACATTAATGAGTGTGAGTCCAAGCCATGTGTAAACGGAGGTGTGTGTGAGGACAAGGTGAATAATTACACATGCACCTGTACTGCAAACTTCACTGGAAGCCAGTGTGAGACAGGTGAGTGCTTTTTAAACTTCCTGTCTGGAGACTGCTACTAAAAGCTGTTCTTTTTCTACTCTCTGTATGCCAGACACTAAGCTTTTTCCAACCTTTTGTTTTTATTTCCCGTTGCAATGGGAAAAATGTTTCATGATTGAAAATGATCATTCACCCAGCCAGACCTACTTTCTCTTTTTTTCCTTCCTCCATTGTAACATTTTTCCGTCGGGGACAGACACATACTGTCTAAAATTGAAATTCTGAATAAATGGAGAAGACGAACTGGGATGACTGCAGCATCTGGTTGTATGTCTGAATCACTGACCACATGTATTTGCTAAAAGCTTCTGCAGCATCCTCTAGTTCATAGACATTTCATTTTAGTGTATTTTGTCTGAGTTTAGCACAGGTCACTCTTATACCATGAACAATTATTTACGTTAAATCTGCTGGATGTAGGATTTAGAGATTAGAAGCCCTCTCTGATGGGAAAAAGCCATTGCTAGCAACTCGCCAAAGAACATTTTGTCAGCAATAACATGACAAACTTTCTGAAAAGACATTACAGCGTTATGACATTATACCTGTAAGATCCAAGGCTGATTTTGTGCATTATCTTTGACACAACACTCTGCTTTCAGTCATATATAAAATCTGTATGTGCTGTTGGGATTGTCTGTTAGCCAACTAGCTCAGTTCCATTAGCTCTGTGTTAAGCCAGACTTCTTTCTAAGGTTGGAGCATGAAGATGTATGCAGAATCTGTGATGATTAAGTGCTGTCGTGGGTCTTGCAGGAATATTTCTTCTCCCTGTTCTTCTTCTCTTCTCAATAACTGACACTTCACCTTAAATTTGAGACTGTGTTTTGAGCTTCATAAACTTGCCCTATCTTAGTTAATTGTACTATGAAGATTTGCAGTTTGTGAAGATGTAGTCCTGAGACCCAATTATAATGCAAAATATCACAAATTTACTTCCTTTCCAACAGAATTAGTAATCGTGACCAATTCCTCCAGTATTGAAATTGCTAACCAGACAGGTCAGCCTCAACATGTTTCATATTTAAGCACTTTTTTCATCTTTATCTCTTATCTAAATTTGTCCTGACCTTTGTCCTTTGATATCTCAACTTGTCCAGCTTCCTGTGAGCAAGACGGCTGCAATATCTGCGAGTACATCAGCTCTGGAAACTACAATTGCACCTGCAAACCAGGCTACTATGGAGATCACTGCGAAGGTACGATTGTTATTGTGCTCTACTTCCATGCTGTATCATCTTCTTAGTTGGGAAATTATACAGCACAGAGCAGGAGTTTGTGTCAAACGGTGCTATGCCACAGGAATTTGGAGCGCTGCCCATGAAGACGATGCCGCTGTGTTGGATGAGAGTAATTATCCAAACCGACATGGCCTCGCCCTGTTTATTATGCAGCCCTCACAGCGAAAGGCGCCTGATGTTGCAAAATAATTGCTTTATGGAACCTTTTATTAGTTTACCAACAAGAGGAAGGGCCTCCTGTCTAGACTTGAAAGGGCCTGGATTTTATGAGATGGCACCTCTGTTTGGAATTCACTTCCCAGGCATTTAGGTAAAGATGTGACAGCCAGTGAACATCCAGGCTTGTGGTCCTGTGGCTGTGATATTTTACACTACTGTCTACTGTAGCACTAGTTGGTTTAGGGGTTTGGTTTTGGTAAGAATGATTGTTTGGTTTATCTGAAGTGCAGTCAGCTTAAGCGGTCTCGAATGATTTTGAGAAACATCGGTTATTCTAAGGTCTGAGCTTCATAAATTTTCCATGCCCTCAGTAAGAAAACAGTGAATGATTTGGCTTAATTAAGCTTGTTCACCCCCTTCTCTACTAGGTTTGTAGATATCTGTTTATTGCTCCAGATATCCTTATCTATCCCTATCGGTATCTGTATCTGCATTCGTTATCATGCTGGAATACTGCATACTGATCATGCTCTGCTTCAGTATGTCACAGAACATGCTGGCATTCATGGTTCCCTCAATGAATAGATGTATGAGTTCTGCCAGCATTGCTGGGGAGGTTGAAGGGGTGGGGGGTCAGCCTGTCAGTGCTCAGACTATACGCTGCACACTGCACCAAATTGGTCTGCATGGCTGTCGTCCCAGAAGAAAGCCTCTTCTAAAGATGATGCACAAGAAAGTCCGCAAACAGTTTGCTGAAGAAAAACAGACTAAGGACATGGATTATGAGACCAATTTAATCTTATTTGGGTCAGATGGTGTCAAGCGTGTTTGGGGCAACCAGGTGAGGAGTACAAAGACAAGTGTGTCTTGCCAACAGTCAAGTATGGTGGTGGGAGTGTCATGGTCTGCTGCTGCATGAATGCTACTGGCACTGGGGAGCTACAGTTTATTGAGGAAACCATGAATACCAGCATGTACTGTGACTTAATGAAGCAGATACTGGGCCGCAGGGCAGTATTCCAGCATGATAACAACCCCAAACAAACCCCCAAGACAACCACTGCCTTGCTAAAGAAGCTGAGGGTGAAGGTGATGGATTGGCCAAGCATGTCTCCAGACCTAAACCCTATTGAGCATCTGTGGGGCATCCTCAAACGGAAGGTAGAGGAGCACAGTGTCTACAACATCCACCAGCTCCGTGATGTTGTCATGGAGGAGTGGAAGAGGACTCCTGTGGCAACCTGTGAAGCTCTGGTAAACTCCATGCCGAAGAGGGTTAAGGCAGCGCTGGAAAATAATGGTGGCCACACAAAATATTGACACTTTGGGCCTAATTTGGACATTTTCACTTAGGGGTGTACTCACTTTTGTTGTTAGCAGTTTAGACATTAATGGCTGTGTGTTGAGTTGTTTTGAGGGAACGGCAACTTTACATTGTCACACAAGCTGTACACTCACTACTTTACATTGTAGCAAAATGTAATTTCTTTAGTGTTGTCACATGAAAAGTTATATAATATATATATCTATATTTTTTTTTTACTAGAGGTAACAAAAAAAACAGAGGTATAAATACCAGCTTTGTCAGCATAAATGCTGATAGTTATTTCAGCTCATGGATGAAATGTAGTGTGAATGTGTAATGGCTCACATACTATTAGAGGCCTAAGGGAGAGAACTCAGGACAAATTGAGTAAAATCAACACTCATTTTTTTGAAGTGTTGATTTTAGAAACAGCTCAAAAACAGACTTTATGCCCTTCCTTTAAAGTTTTCAGATTTGATTATGTAGGTGATGTGTGATTATTATTATGTCCTGAAAGTGGACATTTGAACTCAAGTAAACACTTGAAATCATGTGAACAATATGTGATCACTTGGAAAAATCAAATCTGAAAACTGACCCACATGCCCTACATGTCACAAATTAACATTTAAAGAAAAATGCATTAAATCACCTGTTATAATTAAAACCGCACACCGTACCCTACAAGTAACATATGAAAATACATGAATTGTGTAAAAATCACATGTGAAAGTAAAACTCTACATATGAAAAGTCCACTATATGAGTAAAAAGTGTGAAACATAACATGTGAATCATGTACTTTTTAGATGTGAAGTTTGCATGACTTTTCAGTAAGGGTGGCTTTACATTTGCACCAAATCTCTTCATGTATTTAATAAGCATAACATCATTATGGAATTATTGATTGGTGCTTACAGATTAATTTCATTCTGTTTGGGTGGTCCTCTATGCAGATCATTAATATAAGACAATGATTCATAATTTTTCATCATTCTAATCTCATTCCCATAAATGTGCAGTCTGGTCTGGGGGGGGCAATGGGTGGAGATACTGACGCACAAAAACCCAGAGGTACAAATACCAGCTTTTTCAACATGGTATGTGAATTCTCTGGCAGTTCCTCCAGTATATTTTCTATTTGGTTATGCCTGAAATGTATAGAAAGTAGCTATTAATCCCCTCAAACGTTGCCAAAATACAATGGTATTTTGAAATGTTCCCATATTCATTGAGAAAACAGATTGCATCCATCCATCCATCCATCTTCTACCACTTACTCCTTCTTCAGGGTCGTGGGGGAACCTGGAGCCTATCCCAGGGAGCATCAGGCACAAGGCAGGGTACACCCTGGACAGGGTGCCAGTCCATCACAGGGCACACTCATATACACACACCCATTAGACATGCATGTCTTTGGACTGGGTGAGGAAACCAGAGTACTCTGAGAGAACATGCAAACACCGCACACACAGGGCCATGGTGGGAATCGAACCCCAGACCCTGGAGGTGTGAGGCAAACATGCTAACCACTAAGCCACCATGCACCCCAGAAAACAGATTAATTTTCATATTTTTGTTCACATAAAGTCAGAAGATAAAAAAATATATAAATCAAAATTAACATGTATTTGTACGAAACTCGTTCAAAAATGACAACAAAAGATTTAGAAATGAGAAGTTTTCAATAAAAATAGTTTCCATTTCGAAATACCAGTGTTCTGGTCACAAAAGTAAAGTGTAAGGGGAATAATAGTCATTTTTAAAATACTTCTGTGGTATAAGCAATGAGGAAATAACACTATCTAGGAACAAAAAAATCTTACATACTGTGAGTGGTCTGAACTGGAGATGATTTTTGTTTGCACCTATCTACAATATTTTCTGACAAATTTAGTTGGTTCTATTTCCAAAACTATAAACAAACTAGTAGCCCAATTTAAACTACCACAATCCTGACCAGGCAGTTACTAAGGATGAGTGAATGCATTACACAGCATCCATGCATGTTCAGGTTAATGAATGTGGCCTGTGTTTGTTCTGCAAGCTTCATATCTGATCATTTGCCAATGCTTGCATAAAAGTAACACTCCTTAGTATGGGGACAGTCGGTTAAATTGTTTTCCTGTCTCTGGCCACATCAGCTATACCCCTACTGTCTCCACAAAACCATCACTCCATGTGATGAAATTCTACAGAGTGCCAAAATGTGTGTAAATCCAGTCTTCACTGCACTTTACATTATAATGCATGCGTTTGGTCAAAGCATTCCTAAATGAAAGCATCAGAATCCAGTTTCCCATTCTCAGGTCATCTACTGAGGGATTTTGTCTTGAGTTCTCTCCGTTAAAGTACTGTATAGTATGTGAGCCATTGCAAATTCACACTACTTTTCATCCATGAGCTGAAATAACTATCAGCATTTATATGGACAGTCTTAAATCTCCTGAATACCTTCCTGCCTGGGCGAACTTGGAAGGCTCAGTGGAAAAAGGCGCAGATGTTCCTCAGTGGAAGACGAGGCAGCGTCCCGCAGGCAGAACGCAGAAGCACCTAATCGGCCACTGAGATCAAAGCCCAAGGCCTCACAGAGGGCCCATGAAAATGGCTCCACTGAATTAACATTCTATTAATTGCCCGCAGGGCCGTAGGCTCCGATCAAATAGCATGTTTCATATTATTGGAAAAATAACATCCTCACGCAACCCCCCTGGACTTCAAAAGGAAGCCATTTAGCAGTGATACTACCATGTCCTTTGATCCATTTCTGCAATTATTTTCAGGGAGTGGAGGAAAATAAAACAGTCATACATTTAGTATGAAAGATAGATGCAGAATACTGACTGTTGTCCTGAACCCTGTGAACTGTGTGGGAAAAGACGTGAGAAAGAGTGACTCAAGAGAAAACAAACAAAAAAATTCTGGTGCTGCATTGTGTTATTGCAACACATTTCCATTCCGACACATGTGCTTCCTGTGTATTGACACTTGGTGCCACGTTGACTAATGCCAAAAAAAGTCACTTTTTTTTTTAATCTTTAAAATGTTTGCTTCTCCAATATACTAAAACAATTAGTGACTTCATTTAAGATAAAAGCAAGCGTGTGTACACCTCCTGAGTGTCTCTTTCTTGTTCTCTCTGCTTGTGTCTGTCTTCCCTGCAGAAGAGTGTCTCTGCCAGAATGGAGGTGTTTGCGTCGATGCAAATGGCACCTGTGAATGTCCAACAGGTTTCACTGGACTCTACTGTCAGTTTGGTATGTCCTTACAGAAACTTTAAGCAGTGTTCTAGTAAACTCTGGCTTTTGGTAGATTGCTTCTATCATGCCAATACAGTACAAAGTACTTTCTCTTTCCTAGACACATTCACGCATGTGCTCTTAATCATTTGGCACAAAATGTAAATGTGACCTTAAGTTGTTTTGTCTCTACAGAAATTATGGCTTGCACTAATTTATTTTTAAGCGGTTTCTGTTTTTCATAGACAGCTATCACGACAACTTGAACTGTGCTCACTTTAAATTTACATTCAATATAAGGAGCAGAAACTCAGAGAAATACCACATCGGACAGATTTCATTAGCTCAATTTCTTTTTTCATAGCAAGCACTGAAGAACAGAAGTCTGCCCTGTAATCCGTACACAGACGGGCACATTTTTGTGAATCCTGTGCAGTTTTGTAGAAGCATGTTGAAACAGCTACACTGCAGCAGAGTCAAAAACCGATTTCATATAATCCTGGGATTAAGACTGTGAAAGCCGTGATAGCTTATGACCTTATTTAGGGCCGCTGATTTTAGACACAGCTCCAAAAGCTGTCAATATGCCCTTTTGTTAAAATCAAGCAAGATTTTCAAATGTAATTATGTAGCTAATATGTGATCACAAGTGAACAACTTGTTATGTCCTGAAAGTGGACATTTGAACTCAAGTAAACACTTGAAATCATGTGAACAATATGTGATCACAAACTGACCCACATACCCTACATGTGACAAATGAGCATTTAAAGAAAAAATTTGTTAAATTAGCTGTTATAATTAAAATTACACACGGTACCTTACAAATAACATATGGAAATACATGTATTCTGTATAAATCACCTGTGAAAGTAAAACTAATGCACTACATTTGAAAAGTCCACTATATGAGTAAGAAGTGTGAAATATAACATGTGAAGTGTGGTTTTACATTAGTGCCAAATCTCTTTATGTATTTAATAAGCATAACATCATTATGGAACAATTTATTGGTGGTTATAGATTCAGTTAATTCTGACTGGGTGGACCTCTATGCAGATGATTAATATCTGCAATGATTCATTATTTTTCATCATTCTAATCTCATTCCCATAAGTGTGCAGTCTGGTCTTGTTCCCTTGTTACCCACCTCACTTATGCTCAGTAATGGTGTCTTTTGTTTATAGAGGTCACACAGACACCATGCAGTAACAGCAGGCCGTGTCCAGACGGGGGGCCATGTTTGGAATATGGTGGCACATACCTTTGCACATGCCAAACTGGCATTGACTTTGAGCATGATCACAGGGACTTCTACCCTTATGGTAAGCGCTGAAAAACATGAAGATGATAAACACACCGCTTCCAGCTAGGATGCTTCAACAAATTCCAAGCATTCACACTACTTTTTATGTGGCAATATGAGAGTTTATGAAGTCATTGGTTTCTGCATGATCTTACAAACTGGGTGAAAGAAAGAGTCTTAAATTTCACAAACTCTGCCCTAAAAGCTTTAATTTTTCATATACATGGGCTCATTTTTTAGAATTACTGTCAGAATCCAGTTTTGCCATGTATTGGCATACAGATTTAGACAAATAAAACATTCCCTCAAGAGCAAATAAACGTTACCAGCTCTCTCCTGGCGTGATGGAACGTGGTCAAGTTGGTGTATGTGTTTTCCAGTACAGCCCCAATCGGCCTGCGATTCTTCACCATGTCAAAATGGGGGTTACTGCTATGAGCATGATGGAGGCTATACCTGCGAGTGTGAGCATGGCTACAAAGGGAAAAATTGTGAAAAAGGTAATAACGGGCATAAGTGTGTATAAGCTGAGTTGTCATTCCTTTTGCCTATGCGATGTATTGTCATATGGCACCCTTATGAAATGCTTAGTGATACATGTAGCCTTGATTTGTCTGTTCCTTTTTTATCCTCAGTCAGATTAAGTATGTGTGCCTCTAGCCCCTGTCGAAATGGCGGCTCCTGTAAAGAAGACACAGGGAGTTACTACTGTGTGTGTCCTTACCGGTTTACAGGAAAACACTGTGAAGTGGGTGAGTATTAAAGGGCGACTGTCATTTTTGTGCCAAAAGCTTTAAGGTGTTGGAGAGAATTGTGCACAAAGACACTTCAGTTTTATGAGTTTGATGACCACAATTAAAGGCCCATGTGTGAGTGTGCTGGCAGGAGTTTTTTCACCGAATTATCCTTCCACGATTCCCTCATGTATAGCTCTAACCATGCGCTTTCCCTTTCAAGTGGAAGAAGTGTGCAATCTGCTTTCATTCATGTTTGGACAACTGCACTTCCACACACGCAGTGCCATAAAATCTCTGCAAAGAAAAAGCAGCACCTCAAAGCCAAGAGGCTTTTCATCTCAGGAATCTCATTATCCTAACTTTGTCTTATATTAGAGTTGTGCAACTGTTTGGCCGTGTAAAGCAATTCGGTGTGCTGGAAATCATTCAAAACTTGAATCCTTCATGTTCTGGAACAAAAACATACCCTGGCACATACGCCTGAAAACACTGTGTAGCTCTTTCTCAGAGCTACTGTAATGATTAATGACTGCTCACACATGTTGAAACATCACATTTGCACAAACTGTAGATACAAATATTTGCACTTGCTCAGATTGATCAGAAAAACTCATTCACATACAAATAATTAGATATGCAGTCAACAGACTTCCTTGGAGTCTATTTGTGCTTCAGCTGAGCAGTTGAGTAGAATGAAAAGTTATTGTGCATGCAAAAGCATTAGTGAATTCTGACCTGTAGTAGTACTGATGCTTTTCAGTTTTGCATTCAACTTCAATCGAAAAATGCTGAGTTTAAAGGTCATCGTCTTTGACTATGCACGTAAATATCAGCATTTTAAACAGTTTTTTTTTTGGTCAAATTTCTAATAAGAATTTTTTTTTATAATCATTCCAGCAAATAAACATTTGCTTTGAGGAAAAACTCTAGCACCCTTTGATCTCTAAGCAGAAGAAATATCAAATAATGCAGAAATAACAAATCATACACCCAACCAATCAGGCCTCTGAGGCTGATGGCTATAACATTCAGACATTCTAGCCTAGACATGTATTTTAGTGGGTAGGGCTTTGGAGGGATTTTGTATTTTTAATTAAGCAAGGCATGTCTTGCATGTTTTGTGTGTTTACTGTAACAAATGAGCAGTTTAGAGCATTTCTACTTAAAGGTGAAAACTACAGAGCTGTTACTATGCAAATATATAAAGTTAGCACTAGCAATGTGACTTACTGCATCCTGAAAGCTACTTCAGGAACAGGAATTACATCTGCATTTTGATACCCAATGGGCTGGTATTAAATTTGCAGTTTCTTCCATTTGACGACAAAAAATATATAATGAATTTTACATTTTAAGATTTCTCGGAATAATATCTCAGTTTCAGAAATAAATGATAAAGTTGCTTGTAGGATTAGTTATATCTGGACTTCTAATTCCAACAGCATTTAAACATACCCTCTGTTCATATACCTAAAGAACAGAGCACAGACTCATGTCTCCAATATTTCAATTCGGTGAATATGATGCATTTTATAGGTGTTAGATGTGATGTGTAATTACGCATACATGTGGCAAGTTTCAGTTTCACTTTTACTCTTCCAGGAATCATGTTTATGATCTGAACTTGGCATGACTACAGAGAATATTTCACACATGCTCATTCCAGATTTACATATTGATTTCTTCTACTATGAGTGATGTCATTTCCAAGATTGTTCCTGGTAAATCAACTGCAACTGCACATGCAATTTATCCTACTGCATGAATAGAATAGCACTTTTTATTTGAGATCTTAACAGAGTAGGGCCTCTGTGTCTACACATTACACATTGAAGCTGTACCCAAAAGCTTGGATAGTACAAGCCTTGACAATATGCTGTGTGTTTGTGTGCAGGGAAACCAGACCCATGTGCTTCTGGCCCGTGCATGAATGGAGGAACGTGTTTCCATTACATCGGCAAATACAAGTGTGAGTGTCCTGGATCCTTCATGGGAAGACACTGTGAGATCAGCAAAGGAGCCAGTCTGGCTTTGGACGGTAAGCCATTTGTCTTGTCTTTCAGTAGAAATTCCCCAGAGATTGTAATACAGTAATCAATTTCATTTGACATCTTTCCTTACAATAGCTAAAACATCCATCGCAGTAAGTGCAGCTTATAGAGAGGTTAGAGGGGAAATAGGAGACGATGCCAGGAAGAGGTAATGCATGCCAGTTTATCCTGGGGTACTTGGCCGTAGTTTTCCTCCCCAGGGAGAAAGAGAGCCGGAAGAAGTGTTCTGTAAATCTGATCCTCACTCTGAATGGTGGTTGTAACTCTTGACAGTGACATCGCTATTTCAGGCTTTGTGGGTTTTCCACAAGGTAAGGTTGCATTCATGCTCTTGCACAAGGAATGAATCAGCCCCATGTCATCGGAAACATTACACAATATTGATGTTTACAGTTTTTATTATTCCTCTCTCTTCATGGGTAGGCTATGAAGGATGCAATCAAAGTCCTAGTGGTTCTAGTTTAAGAAAAATATAAACTTTTATGTGTTGCAGCTGTTCACAAAAAAAATTTAAATAAGAGAATGCATAAAATACACATAAATTGCTATAATTTTTGGCTACTGTAGACATTATTCAAACCATTGAAAAAAACTGTATATATACCAGTGTAATCTCGTTGCTAACACAAGATTGTAAATGCTATAGATACATTAGTGGTCAACTTGCATCAGTATCATTATTATGCATTATTATTTAAAGAAGAATTCAGACTCAGACTCAGTTTTGCACTTGCAGATTTGTATTTTCAATGCTTGGCAGAGATAATAAAGTTTGATCTGAACACTTGTTCCCTATTTAAGTGTCTCAACATGCACTTATGCCTGTCATTCAATAACGATCGGTCAGATAAGACCTGAGCCAGTGTGATCTATAGTATCAAAAGCTGCACTAAGGTCGAGTAACACAAACAGCGAGACACAACCCTGATCAGAGGTCAGAAGAAGGTCATTTACTACTTTAACGCTGTCTCTGTGCTGTGATGAGGTCTAAATCCTGACTGATACATTTCATGAATGTTGTTCCAAGTATGAGCATAACCGCTTTGCTACTACCTTTTCTAAAATCTTAGAGATGAAGGGGAGATTCGATATTGGTCTATTGCTGGACAATTGAGACGGGTCAAGGTCAGGTTTTTTTATCAATGGTTTAATAACTGCTAATTTAAGAGATTTAGGGACATAGCCAGTGGTTAGGGAAGAATTTACTATATTTAAAAGTGACTTAATTTCTCCTGGACAAATCTGTTTAAACAAACATGTAGGTATGGGATCTAGTATGCAGGTTGATGAGTTGGCCGATGAGATTAGTGTAGCTAGGTCGGTCTCTATAAGCGGAGCAAAACACTCTAAACATTGATCCGGTATTGCCACATTGTCATCTAATGTGTTTGTTATATTACTGACCGGTTGTAATTTAATGGCCTGTATTTCATCTCTAATATTTTCAATTTTAAAAATGAAAAATTTCATGAAATCGTCACTGCTATGAAATGATTGAGTGTTTTCCTCTGAAGTGGTTTTATTCCTAGTTAGTTTTGCTACCGTGTTGAAGAGGAATCTGGAATTGTTTTGGTTGTCTCCTATTAAGGTGGAGAAGTAGATCTTTTTAGCATCTGCAAGAGATTTCCTATATTGCAGTAGGCTCTCCTTCCATGCTGTCTGAAATATCTCCAGCTTGGTTTGGCGCCATTTACGTTCTAATTGTCTAGATTTCTGTTTTAATGATCGCGTTAGATCATTATACCAGGGTGCAATTTTTTTTTTCTCTAATTATTTTTCTTTTGAGTGGAGCCACTCTATCTAGTGTGCAGCGGAGTGTTGACTCCAAACTTTCAGTTGCCTGATCGAGTTCTACTGGATGTTGCATGTTCTCCAAGTGTCTGCTTTGGTTTCCTATGGGTTCCTCTCTGTTTATATCTCTGTTTATACTTAATATCACAGTATTTCCAGCATTTTAATGGATGTAATGACTTTTTCTTGTATCTAATGGGCGTTTAGTGGATCTAATGACTTTCTCTCCTAGGAAATGATTGTGGTCCCCCTCCTAAGGTAAAGCATGCCGAGGTACAGTTTTCTTCCACCAGCCCTGGCTCCTTGGCTCTGTATACATGCTACCCAGGTTATACTCCCAACCCCAGAGCCACACAGAGCATCTGCAGCAGCCATGGTTCCTGGACTCAGCCTCCGGTCTGTGATGGTGAGTGCAACCTAACCTGCATATCACATTGTGTCATATGGGAGAGATAGGCAGGACACAAGTACGAAAACTCTGTATGTTGTTTATAATGGGGAATTCAGTAATTAAAGTCAGAAGTCTGAGCAGGGTTCAGAGCACTGAAGTCAGTTCATCTTACAATCAGAATAGCCATGTTATTAAAGCCAGTGGTTTCCTTCACAGGGTGGCTGGACTCAGCCTTAGAGATAGAGTGAGGAGTTCGGACATTCAGGGGGAGCTCAAAGTAGAGTCACTGCTCCTCTGCATTGAAAGGAGCCAGTTAAGGTGGTTCGGGCAGCTGGCTAGGATGCCTCCAGGATGCCTCTCTATGGAGGTGTTTCGGGCATGTCCAACAAGGAGAAGACCCAGTTCAGACCAAGGACTAGATGGAGAGATTATACAATATCTCCCGTCTGGCCTGGGAGTGCCTGGGTATACCCGTGGAGGAGCTGGAGGAGGTGGCTAGGGAGAGGGAGGTCTGGGTATCTCTGTTTAGACTGCTGCCCACATAACCCATACCTGGTTAAGCTGAAGAAAATGGATGGATGGATGGATGGATGGATGAATCAGAATAGCCAAATACATATGATAGCACTGAGCAAGACTTTGCAAATCTTAAACACAATGAGATATCAAAGGTCAAATTAATCAATAACTAATTTTAACAGCTATACACAATCAGGTAATAAGCAAATGACAGAACAGCGGGTGGAGACAGGGCCAAAACAAAAGCAGCAGAAACATGTGGCAATCATTGCCATGGGAACCTCAGTGCAAATGCGGAACCGTGACAGACATACAAAATCATAGAAGTGCCTCTTTCCTGTGACACATATAAGAACTGTACATAAAACCCTGACATTCAACATTTGCCAAAAATGCCAGCTCTGAGACATCAAGCAGAAAGCCTTTTGAACAAGGGAAATGAGTAGAAAATGTGTCTAAACCTTGGACAAGAAAAGCAAATGCAAGTTGTTCAGCATTAAATACTTAAATAACCTTTGTCAGAGTTGTACCTTGGGTGCTATATGCGTGCATTAATACTTACGTTCATGTTGTGGCATTTGGAAGCATGGTGTAGAATTTAGTATACACACACACACAGACCAGTCTGTAGTCTGTCCACACGTCATAAGCTATGGAGACCTGCTAGCAACATCATTCCAGAAATGTGTATAGTACATCATCCCCACCACTGTAACTACAAAAACAATGTATTTAATTATACCAGTGAGATGACAAAGCAGCCACATGGTGACTCTGATTTGTTTATATACAATTTTCTTTCTCAGCTGCTATGTAAATAAGGCAGAAGGTATCCCTGATTTACTATAATATGTGTTTTGTTTTTTTAAATCAAAATTCTTTCAGTATCAATTTTCTGTTTGACTTGAGATGTGTATTTATAATGTCCTTCATTTTTCTGTGATGAATGGGTTTCTCTAAAAGATTTTTCATCTTACATTTATGAGAATCATGTTTCTCAAAAACCACCCATTCATTTGAAAGATTTTAGCAACTCTGTACTGCTCACCTTCAAGTGGTTTGTATGTCAACAATTCTCTGTTTTTCTTCTCAGAAATAAACGAGTGCTTGTCTCAGCCGTGTATGAATGGAGGTACATGTCGAGACAGAGTGGCCTCCTTCCTGTGTGAGTGTGAGTCTGGATTTACTGGCCAACGCTGTCAGACAGGTGACTACAGCCCTCTAATCTGCTATCCATTCTTGATTTATTGGTAATTGATGACTCCGTTAGAAATGACACCTGTGAATGTTCAGCAAAAGTACCTTAGCACATTTGCCTCATACCTCTGTGGTTGAGGGCTTGAATCCCGCCTCCGTCCTTCGTGTGCAGAGTTTGCAGGTTCTCCATGTGCTTTGGGGGTTTCTTCCGGGTACTCTAGTTTCTTCCCCCAGCCCAAAGACATGCATTGTAGGCTGATTGGCATTCTAAATTGTCCATAGTGTATGAATGTGTGTGCATGATTGTGCCCTGCCAGGTTGTCCCTTGCCCTGTGCCCTGATTTCCCTGGGATAGGCTCCAGGCTTCTCCATGACCCTGTTTAGGATAAGCGGTAAAGAAAATGGATAGATGGATGGATGGATGGATGGATGGAAACTACAGGGGTTATTAAATTGCTCTGGAAATGCCCTAAAACTATTTCACAATGAGAAGAAAGCTATTTTACACTGCCTGCTACACACACAAAAATTAAACACATTAAATTGTTAGCTAGCTAGCCAGTTTACTGAAATAGCCTAGTATGACATAACATCATAAAATATTTACACAGTCCCCAATGATTATAAACTCAAATGTATGTTATCCCTGGATATCTTCCCATGATTAACAAGTGTTATCACAGCTGTTTAATGTTTTTGTTTCTCTCTCTCTCTCTCTCTCTCTCTCTCTTTCTCTCTCTTTCTCTCTCTCTCTCTCTCTCTCTCTCTCTCTCTCTCTCTCTCTCTCTCTCTGAGGACAATCAGCACATGGTTATCAATAATTGACAGCCCAAGCTATACATAATGACATTAATCCGAAAGGGATGGAACAAAGGGATAATAGTGTTACAAAGATATGTTGTAACTGGCAGGCCCTTGCATCCAACCTAACAACCAAGCTTGTCTGTAAAGCAAAATGGTGAGACCAAGTTGATGAGGGCATGTTAAAACAGTACTGGAATGAAGGGCTGGAAGGCTGTGGAGTTTAATATTTTCCCTAATTTGTTTCCCTAATGTCTGATTCACTTCATCGTCTAATTACCCAGCAATAAAATGAGTTAATTCTAGTGTGAAGAGGAAGCTATAATCAGCAGTTCTGTCCATGGTATCAAATGTAGTTCCTCCTTATCCTGTATTTGTAAACAAGACTGTGCGCTTTTAGCCAAAGCTCAGCCTTTAACAGCCAGAAAACCCAATGTTAAATGTAAATGTTATGTTAAATGTAAAGGTTATGAGTAACAAACACTTCATCCTTTTATTTGTGTGGCGGCTGTGGCGCAGTTGGTAGAGCGGGTTGTCCACTAATTGTAGGGTTGGCGGTTCGATTCCTGGCCTGGGTGACTCCACATGCCAAAGTGTCCTTGGGCAAGACACTGAACCCCAAGTTGCTCCAGATGGCAAGCTAGCACCTTGCATTGGAGTGTGTGTGTGTGAATGGGTGAATGAGACACAGTGTAAAGTGCTATATAAGTGCACATTTATTCATAGATTGGCTTTATATTAAAATGTCCATGTCAACATTATTACCACCTTGCATTAAATAAATGTTCCTTGATGTTTGCTAGTACATTTAAAATTTATTTTAGGTGAGAGAAGATTGGGGTGCAATTTTTTTTAAATGACACTATGACACTACAGTTCAGTAGGGTTCTTGTATAATATATATTACATCTTCGCTAACTGATTACTGATTCAAAAATGTACATTTATTTATGCAAATGATGCTTTCTCTAATTCTATATGAACAAATTCGCATATATAATAAATATATTAGCTGCTAAAGACCTTCATGTTAATTAAAATGTTGAGTTTACTGTGAACATCTTTACAGAAAAAAGGTGGTTGGAATTTAATTTCTTTACTGTTTAATCAAGAAAATACCAAACACTATTAACAAAATAACTAGAAAACTTTTTTTTTATTCAAAACTACTTGAATTAGTGAAATTGCAGATGCAAGAAATTGTTTTGCACAGTCTTTCACAGTGATATTTGTTGGTAAATGAGACTTTTTAGCTGTACTTAATGTTCAGCACATGTGATAAGAGGGGGGCCTTGGCTGAATGTGTGGTGTGATGATGTCACATGACACTTCTTGGCCTAAATCTGAGGAAAAAAATTTGTAATTTTGAAAATAATTGCATTGGTAGCTTGACTTTGTGTTATTTACTGCAATTGCAAAATCCTGGAGGAGCTGTGAAATTTTCTTATTTCAATCATTGTGGGTCATCTATATGTGAATATAGGAATAAAATGATATTGAGATTGCATGTGTTTCTACTTTAGTAAGATTTATAGTAAGGTTTATAATGTTTATAAAGGATGTTGACGTGTATATTATAATGACACATACAGTGGCATCATGAAACTGTCATGAAAAGTGACATCTTTTCAGTCAAGTTTTGATATGTTATTACTACAGTTTAAGAGAAGATGTTACACATGCCGTTAAACATGCATAAAAAAGTAGACTGATGTGGCAAAAATTGTTGTTTTTACAAGTTTGTCTTAATCATTTACAAAATGTGTCAAAACATCTTAGCAACAATATTTAATTTTTCTAGTATCCTAGCTGACTATAGCTACATTTTCCTCTTAAATCAGGACCAGGGTGGAAAAGAACAAGAATTAGCAAATACACAAAATGTGGTTAATGAGCATGTATGCTAAAGGTATGAATACATTGTAATGATTAATCAATATCACAACATCGATGAAAGTGAAGGGGAAAAAATGAGAGAACTTAATTTTATTCTTCCCATGATCTTCAAGAACTTCAGCTGGTGCACCTTCCTGTTGATCGTGATTTATGGACTTTTCCAAATATTTAATATTGGATTCAGGTAACAGGGTTATCTGAATGCTGTAGGTCACTAAAATTTGTAGAACATATAATGGATGACCCATGGAAAAGGATGTTTTGGATTACTTTTTCGTTTAAGAAAATGGGTTTACTGGATTCACATATTAATGCAAAAATGCTCATTTGAAGTATTTAATTAATTATTAAGATGTAGTTAGGTTAAACACTGTAGATAGGTTTTTATTAATGTTTTAAGTTATTTATCTGAAACATGCACATAGCTTGTTGTGAAGCACACTTTACCTATGTTTAAAATGTCTTTTACCTTTGCTTTGCATACATATTAGCTAATGTAATGGCACCCCTAACATGGAATCATCTGGTGTCTGACAGGGTCTTTAAAGGAAGCAGGCTTTACTGATATCAGCTTACTAAAATCCCTGTGCTTTATCTGTAGAGCAGGATGGATGCGAATCAAATCCTTGCCAGAATGGAGGTGCGTGTCGAGGCTACAGGAGGAGGCATCTGTGTGTGTGTAAAGAGGGCTACATTGGGGATCGCTGCCAGACTTGTATGTTGAACAAGTAGTATGGTCACACTGCTGAAGCGTTCTGGACATGCAAAGTGACTGAACATTGTTAGACAAATCTTTTATCGCCCTCTAGTGGAAAACCCGTGTGTATTACAGCCATGTGGGAACCGAGGCTTCTGTCGCAGTGACAGGAGAGGAAATTACAGCTGCGCCTGCAGGGTGGGACACACAGGCCGCGACTGCGAGAGAGGTACTGAAAGGAAATGCTCTTATATCATGCACTCTCTTATATTATGAACATCGGTATTATCAGATACCTATGATGAATGTATACATTTAATTACCTCTTTGAATAAGCTGATCACCTGACAATCTTTATTATAGTAGCCTTCATTTGTAGTATGACCCTGTGTGCTGTGTGTTTTGTCTAAATCTGTCTGGCCCCTGCACCAGTAGAAACTGTCCACGCACTGCTATTATCAATGTATATAAATACTCTTGGTTTGCAGTAATAAACTCGGATGTCTATTTGAGCATGCATTTGTTAGTGTGTATTCATTTAGTCTCCCCAGATCGATCTGAAACGCTCTGAGGAGAACCACACTTTCTAAGCACTGAACTAAAAGTTAATAGAAGTAATGGTAAAAACAGGCTGATAGGCATGACGGAAGATCTGAGATAATCTGAGATACATGGAAATCTAACAATTTGGTGTCAGAAGTGCGATTACTCCGGACCAGGGTAAGTGTTTTTCTTTCTTCCCTGGTGCGATGTAATTCCGAACCCATAATTACAGTGGTGTGAAAAAGTGTTTGCCCCCTTCCTCATTTCCTGTTCCTTTGCATGTTTGTCACACTTAAGTGTTTCGGAACATCAAACCAATTTAAACAATAGTCAAGGACAACACAAGTAAACACAAAATGCAATTTGTAAATGAAGGTGTTTATTATTAAAGGTGAAAAAAAATCCAAACCATCATGGCCCTGTGTGAAAAAGTGATTGCCCCCTAAACCTAATAACTGGTTGGGCCACCCTTAGCAGCAACAACTGCAACCAAGCGTTTGCGATAATGTGCAATGAGGCTTTTACGCGTCCTGAAGAAATTTTGGCCCACTCATCTTTGCAGAATTGTCCTAATTCAGTTACATTAGAGGGTTTTCGAGCATGAACGGCCTTTTTAAGGTCATACCACAACATCTCAATAGGATTCAGGTCAGGACTTTGGCTAGGCCACTCCAAAGTCTTCATTTTGTTTTTCTTCAGCCATTCGGTGGTGGACTTGCTGGTGTGTTTAGGATCATTGTCCTGCTGCAGAACCCAAGTTCGTTTCAGCTTGAGTACACGAACAGATGGTCGGACATTCTCCTTCAGGATCTCTTGGTAGACAGCAGAATTCATAGTTCCTTTTATCACAGCAAGTCTTCCAGGTCCTGAAGCAGCAAAACAGCCCCAGACCATCACACTACCACCACCATATTTTACTGTTGGTATAATGTTCTTTTTATGAAATGCAGTGTTCCTTCTACGCGAGATATACTTGGACACACACCTTCCAAAGAGTTCCACTTTTGTCTCATCGGTCCACAGAATGTTGTCCCAAAAGTCTTGGGGATCATCAAGATGCGTTGTGGAGAAATTGAGACGAGCTTTGATGTTCTTTTTGCTCAGCAGTGGTTTTCTCCTTGGAACTCTGCCATGCAGGCCATTTTCGCCCAGTCTTTTCCTGATGGTGGAGGCATGAACGCTGACCTTAACTGAGGCAAGTGAGGCCTGCAGTTCTTTGGACGTTGTTGTGGGGTCATTTGTGACCTCTTGGATGAGTCGTCGCTGCGCTCTTGGGGTAATTTCGGGCGGCCCACTCCTGGGAAGGTTCACCACTGTTCTATGTCTCGCCATTTGTGGATAATGGCTCTCACTGTGGTTCGCTGGATTCCCAAAGCTTTGGAAATGGCTTTATAACCCTTTCCAGACTGATAGATCTCAATTACTTTCTTTCTCAATTGTTCCTGAATTTCTTTGGGTCTCGGCATGATGTGTAGCTTTTAAGGATCTTCTGGTGGACCTTACTGTGTCAAGCAGCTCCTATTTAAGTGATGCCTTGATTGTGAACAGGTGTGGCAATAATCAGGCCTGGGTGTGGCTAGAGAAATTGAACTCAGGTGTGGACAACCACAGTTATAGTATGTTTTAAACAAGGGGCAATCACTTTTTCACACAGGGCCATGATGGTTTGGATTTTTTTTCACCTTTAATAATAAACACCATCATTTACAAATTGCATTTTGTGTTTACTTGTGTTGTCCTTGACTATTGTTTAAATTGGTTTGATGTTCCGAAACACTTAAGTGTGACAAACATGCAAAGGAACAGGAAATGAGGAAGGGGGCAAACACTTTTTCACACCACTGTATAAATGAGTATACATGGAAATCTAACAGGTACAGTGTGTAATTAAGCCACACTCCTCCAGGCATGGGTCAGACAGAGCAGACTATTCTGGTTAAGTAGAAACAACTTAAAACAGTAGTGTTTATGGAGATTATTGTAAATAATGATAAGCTGATAAAATTGGATTTTTGGCAAAACATATTTAAGATTATCTCATATATCACAAAATTGTACTGACTTACTACTATATTAACCCAAAATAGTACCCAAAATAAAAGTACCCAAAAAAGTACTTGAGGTATGTAGAATAAGCAGGTGGAGATTTCCATACCACAAGAATGTTGTATTTTTTAGAAAATGTTTACATTTTATTTTAATAAATTTATATAAAAAAATTATACCACAGATAATGTGACAGTTTTGCCCATCGTGTCTGTCAACTCTCATATCTGGTGATCAGAATTACTGGATTGCCTTCTGCATGACAGATTCATCAAATAATAGCTTCAAACTGGGAAAAGTCACCTCAGAAGACACCTGTCCTAATACCACCTTCCAGATGGGAAGTTCAAATGTTACCCAAAAATACTGTTCACTTATGGTGGTAGTAATGGGTTCTTTGGTCTATATTGTACCTCTGCGATAACCCATAGCAGAGAGTAGAGGCTTTGTTTAAACATTCACTATTTTGAACCAGAATAATGCAAAGTAGCACACATTATCCTCTATGTTCCCAGATCTCCTGCCTCCATCTGGCCTGCATGTGCTGAGAGTGGAGGAAAGCGAGGTGGAGCTACGATGGGATCAAGCTGACACAAATCAAAACCTGATCAGTGGTTTTGCTATCACTTATGCTCCTATTGGGCGCAGCCCACGAAAAACAGACTTCCTGGAGAGGCAGCATTCAACCTATGTGCTGCAGGGCCTGAGCCCAGGACAGCTTTACAACATCTCCACCTACTCAATCAAACGCAATTCCAACAGCAACGATATCAGCCAGCCTGCGACTGCCCTCATACGCACAAGTGAGAGCCCTTGCTTTTATATCTCATTAAGAGTTATCAATAAAAATACTTTGAACCATTTTTCAGGTGTGTCTGGCTTGAAAGTAGCTGTTGGGTTCATTTATTTCAACTGGCTGGAGATTCTCCAAAAGGGGGAGCTCTTTATTCAAGTAAATTTAGTATGCAGTATAATTTATATATATTTTTTTGCAACATTTACTTATCTTAACGTACATAATCAGCAGGTCTAAGCGTTCAGATTCTGACTATGTCACAACTTTCTGGTTTGTAGCTGTCCTGCAACAGTGAAGATCTTGCTTGTGAGTGGAAATTGACCACATGCTAAGTTGTATGAATTACTAAAATTATTTCTCACACAGACACAGACTTGTTACTTAATTTATTCAAATTGTTTACATTCAACCATAGAGCCCATTTGCTAATAATACCAAAAGTACCAACTGGCATGTTCATGGGTTAGCAAGGACCAGAGTGTAGAAGGTGTCCTGAAGTGACTATATAGTGGTACTTGTTTGGATTTCCACAGCCAACCTTCCAATTATTCTTGTAGAACCATGGCACTAACTTTGCATTGTCAGTGAGAATATAATCTCTCTTGTATCTTGTGCTCCAGGGCCTCGGAAAGTGGATCAGCTGCAGGTGGTGAACGTCTCCTCCTCCCAAGTATGGCTACAATGGCTAGTGCAGACAGACTGGCATGCCGCTGTCAACTTGGTGCGGGTATCGCTGGTGCCCTCGGATGGGAGTGGCACTCGCACTTCTGTCCTGAATGCCAGTGTTATGGAATATAGCTTCAGGTCAGCAATGAATTCAAAATGTTGTCACAATAACATGACTGATTACTACTAGGATCTACTGAATCTACTGCCTACAAGCATTTATTCTAAACACTAGATGTCTCTCTTGAGGCCGTGCTTGTTGCATTTAGGCTGCTTCTTCATGTACAACTGTACTACACTCTGAAAGTAAATTTGTCCAAAAAGTCTAATGTGTGTGTCACAGTTCTCTTCTTCCAGGTCAGATGTACACTGTAGATGTGCTGACACAAAGTGGACTTCGTCCTGAGGACTTGCCCTCCACCAGCCACTCTTCTGGACCCCTGCACTTCTGGACAAGTATGTTTACATCTGTTTATTTCTTTATTTCTTTTTGTTTTGACACACTGTCCTCACTGCCTCACTGTCTGTCACAGTATCTGTTCTTCTTCATAATATTCACACACACATCAATAGATGTCCGCCATATTTGAAAATATCCATTTTCTATAAGTTCTAATCCTGTTTTCTTTCTATGCCAGAACCATTTCCTCCCCAGAACCTCTCTCTATCCCATGTGAGCTCCAGCACCGCACGAGTCACATGGGACCGGCATCCAAGGAGCATCCCTGATGGCTTTGTGGTGAACGTGACACGTGGCCTAACCACTAGGAGCCGCTACCTGCCTGATGGAACTTTGAGCATGTACACCATTCGAGAACTGAGCCCGGGACAGCACTATCGGCTCGCCCTTACTGCAGTGCGCAACACAGGGCACGAGCAGATCCATAGTGTGGCCCAGCACTTAGCCTTCACCACATGTGAGACATATGAATTGGCTATTCTTTATGTTCCAGCTGTGTATATAAATTGACATACTTATTGACATACTTTAAAAACAGAAGTTGGTGAGACAGCAACTGTTGGACTGTTAAGCAAAACTTCAAAATCCTATATTTACTTGGATTTGATTCTTCCTAATATATAAGTAGTTTTGAAAAATGCTTTGGCCAAATGAATAAATGTAAATGTTCTCATGTGCAGTACCTTTGGAGGAGCCACAGGGGAAAACTGAGAGAATTCAGGGAGGTCGTGACACCTCTAGCAGGCGCACTCTGACTCGCACCAAACTACAACATCAAGGTTCTGATAACGATCGGGAACATTCAGAAGAACTGCCCAGGTAGGTATATGTTGGGAAGATAAAAAAAAATAATTTCATAATCTTTACACAACATGTTTTTATTAGTGCAAGCATTTTTAATTGGTGGCATGAAATTAATATTTTCTTTCTGGTCTCTCACAGATACACAGAGCTGATAGACGGTCGGGGGAGAATAACAGCCAAATTCACTAACTCACAACGCAAAGTCCTTCGCCATCGCACAAGTCAGTTATGATTTTAAAAAGAGTAGGATTTGCATTTACATGGCTTTTACACGACATTCAAACAACTGCATGACGTTGGTTGAATGTTAGTGTGACTAATACTTAAACAATCAGGACCAACTGATGAGTCCTGACTTTCAATTATTCCTCACTTTTGTGCTTTCCTATTAGATAGTAACTGAATAATTTAAAGTGATTGCTGAATGCTATGCTTCAAGTTAATTAACTGAATGAGTGCAGACCTAAAGCAAGTATTAGTAACTGGCTGTCTATATGCACCAAGGTGAACATGGCATTGGCCAAGCAGTAAGTTAGCTTATCTAAAGCTACCCCTTAGAAATATTTGAAATTACTATCTAGACCAGTTCACTAATAATCTAGCTCATGTTAGGGCAGCAATTACATTACGCAATTAAAACCAAGGACTAAGTTAGCTAGCCATGGCATAAGTATTATATTGTGATTAAAACCATTAAGCAAATTTGAATAAGCTACTGTAGATAAAATTAGGCAGATTGTTATATTGCATGATCCAAATTGCTAACTTTAGGGTAACTATTATACTGCTCTGGGTCACAGTGAATCCAGAGCTTATTGCAGGAGTACTCTCTGGATCACAGGACACAGTTCACACACACTCATTCACACCTAGGAGCCATTTTAGAGTAGCCAATTTACCTGCCAGCTTGTTTTAGGGAGGTGAGAGGAGACCAAAGAATCTGAGGGAAAAAACAGTAACGTGAGCTCAGGATTGAACCTGGGATCCTGGAGCTGTGAGGTGGCAACACTACCCATTGCACCACAGTATCACCTGCTAACTATTATATTTTTTTTAATGGAAACCATTAGCCATGATTGCTATCCCATGTTGGCCCCTACCCTTCTAGATTGGTGCCTCTTATGTTATAGAAGGAGACTGAGCTACAGGTTAGATATTGGCAATAAAAGAATTGGGTGCAAATAGTGTACACTATCTTTACCATGTGTGTGTGTGTGTGTGTGTGTGTGTGTGTGTGTGTGTGATGCAATGAACTGGCCTTTCCCACATCACGGCCAGTGTTTCTGGGATAGGCTGGCGATCCACCATGAAAGCATTTACTGAAGATGCATGATTGAAAAACTAAATAATAAATGAACTTGAACTCATCTGCACTTCATTTGTCATTTCATACAGAACCTGAACCTCCAATCAAATTAGAGAGAATGGAGGAAACAACCAACAAAATCAGTCTGGCTCTAGAGAGCCCTGAAGAAGTGACGAAGAGGAAAAGTGGTGGGTGTTCCTTTCATTGCACCATAAGTATTATCTTAAGAAACCGCAACTCTCTTCAGATTCTGCTTTGGGTCTGTAAATGATATTTTTACACTTTAATTTCTGCCAGTTGAAGTAGAAACTCACAAAGTGTCAAAGTTAAGCTGCAGGACACACACCATTACAATCATATAATAGTAACAAGATATTATATACTTAAATTTTACTTTCTATTAAATATCTTTTATACTTTTAAACCTATTATTTTATTGTATTCTATCAGGGTTTTTTTTTTTTCAGAACACAGAGGTAGCAGAGAGATACAACGATGAATTGTGTGTTGTAAATTGGCGTTTTTGCTTTGCAGAGTCTCAGCGTGATTGCAGGACTCAGTCATGTCAGAATGGAGGCACTTGCATACAGAGTGGAGACATTTTCAGCTGTGAATGTCTGACAAGCTTTAAGGGCAGACAGTGTGAATTGTGTAAGTCCAACCAGCAAGTCCCACTTTATCACACCCTTTCTTTCTCTGGGTCAAGACACATTCATACCCATGCCAGACATTTTCTGTTAGTGGTGGCTAACTCATCTCTTACCACACTTGTACACTTTGTTATCTAGTTTGGATATTGCATTCCTCATTCAAGTGTTTAGCACTGAGTGAGAACATGTTTCTGATATAATTTCAGTGAATTGTTTTCCTCACATTCTCTCTCTCTCTCTCTCTCTGTGTCTCTCTCACACATACTCACACACACACATATTTTTGCCTGTAGATTGCCAAAGAGTAAAACATCCATGCACCCGCCTCTACTCGGAAACAAAGAGTGTGCCTGTATGGGAGGATGGAGTCTGCCATTATCTGTAAGGGATTTTTTTCTGTCTTGTGTAGCCCAGATTGAACATGCAGATAGAATTATGTTGTATGTGGAAGTTTGGATACATGCTTGCGTCATTTGTTGCACTTGTTACATGTGGACAGATCCCAAATACTTACTGTTCATGCAAGACCTAAAATATTTATGAACTAGTAGCAAGAATTCCTAAAGCATGACACAGGAGGCACTGTGGCACAGCAGTGCCTCACAGCTCCAGAGTCCTTGGTTTGATCCTCTGTGTGGAGTTTCACATGGTCTCCTGTTCGTCCTCCCACCTCCCAGTACATAAATTGGTTAAGCTAAAAATATGAGTCCCTAGATAAGTGTACGTGTGTGTGTGCATGGCATATTCCCACCTCACACCGAGTGTTTCTGGAATAATTGTGCAAGTGTGTGTGTGCATGGGTGGCATACTCCCACTTTACATCCAGTATTCCCAGGATAGGTTCCAAATCCACCATGACCCTGACCAGGATAAAGCCATTACTGAAGATGGACAAACACTGTACAATGAATAATCTAGGGCAACATTATACAAAACAACATGAAAGAAAATTAAATATAGGGTTTGAAGGTATCAGTTTAAGTTTGCTTCTTGCACAGTTACTTGCATTTTGCCATCAGTGTAGTACAGCAGGGTGCAGTTGCTAATCCAGAACTATTTGTACCATGAATGAATATCAGTGTCCCATTGTATAACAGTCCCTGGAAATGTATAAGAAATTCTCCAGAGGCTGTGCAATGGTGAGTTGTCACGGCTTGACTGAGGAATAAATAATTGTACTAAAGACTAAGAAAGAAAGAAAGAAAGAAAGAAAAAAAAAAAAAGAAAGAAAGAAAGAAAGAAAGAAAGAAAGAAAGAAAGAAAGAAAGAAAGAAAGAAAGAAAGAAAGAAAGAAAGAAAGAAAGAAAGAAAGAAAGAAAGAAAGAAAGAAAGAAAGAAAGAAAGAAAGAAAGAAAGAAAGAAAGAAATTGAAGATCAAAATCATATCGTAAATTCTATGATAAAATTCCCATGTTGCTTTCTAAAGCCTCCCAAAATATGCTTGCTGTGACAATTAATTTTATTAACTAGTGTTTTAGAAAAAATAGTGGTTATCTTTAAGAAATTAAACATAACCAGGGGTACCCAAACCTTTGCTTACAACTCTGCTCTTGATTCGAGATTTGCTGATGTTTTTTCTCTATTTTGCTTCACAGATATAAAAGAACATATAAAGTACAGCAGGACATTTGTTTTAGAGAAATCTGTGAACCTGTGCTCAATAAGAAAAACCCCAGTAAGTATCCTACAGGGAAAACTTCCAGATTTGGACATTATGTTATTGTCTTGTGTAAGATTTTATGACTGAGATTCAGGCAAGTTTGAAATGACTCAGACTGGATAAAATATAAAGGGATGTGCCAGACATTCATTCCTGTAGGCCAGCTTGTCAATAGGATGATTTATAATTCTAATTTCTAACCAGAATACCTATATCGGTTACATTTCATTAGCTACAGCCAAAACCAGCACACAATCAGAACTCTTTATTGAGCTGTTCAGTTGCTTTTGACATGTCATTTTTCATGTTTCTTGTACCGGATTGAACCTGCATGTTTCAGACAGAGCATGGTTTATCTTTTGTTTCTCTGGCTAGGACAGATTTAAACCCTATTGCACACAATCCAAATTTGACTAGAGACTTTCCAATGCAGAACTTAATGCAGAACTTACATACACATTATTATATTTACATTTGGCAGATGCTTTTTACTAAGTTGCCAAAGTAACATAAGAGTATTTTTAGACCTTGTCCTGTTTCATGCTAGAGACTCCAGAGCACTTCTGTAGGTCACTCTGGATAAGGATATCTGTTAAATGCTATACACAAGTGAGGCAGAACTTCTGCCAGTAAAACAGAAGCATCTGCAAAGAAATAAGGATGTGACAGTAGTGAGGGCCAGAAGTAACACAAATTTTAGAGCATGTGCTAATATCCATTAGTGTTACACATACTAGTTACAAATCAGCCAAAGTACAGATAAAAAAGTTGATAAGTAATAATACAATGCTGTAATACTCTTCTGGGGATAGGCTTGGACCAATTCAAAGGCTCTTTATTTTATTTTTATTTTTCAGCATTCTCAAAAACACACACACAAATGCACGCACACACGGTTGCTCTCTCCCTCTTATCCTTGCCTCGTCTCACTGCAACACAGAACATTCATTAAGAAAATTCCCCACATGTGTGCATTCCTTACCACTGATCTTCTCTGGCTCTGCCCTCCATTCACAAACCAGCACTCGAGCACGGGTCTCGGGCAGGCCACAATCACTTGGGAAGCACCCAAGTGGAAGCCCAGATACCATACTCCCCCCCTCCTATCGCATAATTCATTGGGTTTGCCATGAGCTGATTCCCGCGGCTCTGGGTGTCCGGAGTTTGCATGTTCTCCCCGTGCTGTGGGGGTTTCTTCCGGGTACTCCGGTTTCCTCTCCCAGTCCAAAGACATGCATGGTAGGCTGATTGGCGTGTCTGTAGTGTATGAATGGGTGTGTGAGTGTATGTGTGATTGTGTGCCCTGTGATTTATTGGCACCCTGTCCAGGGTGTACCCCGCCTTGTGCCCGATGCTCCCTGGGATAAGCTCCAGGTTCCCCGTGACCCTGAAAAGGAGTAAGCGGTTGAAGATGAATGGATGGATTGGATTCAAGGGGATCTGCCAATATCCCTTTGTCAAATCCATCGTCGAATAAAAGCAATCCATAATCTAGTCCGTCAATAAAAGGCATTGGGTTTGCATTGAATTTAGACACCACGTTGACTTTTCTAAAGTCCACACAAAACTAGACTGTTCTGTCGATCTTGGGAATCAAAACCACTGGGACTCCTCAATTACCACCTTGTCAAGCATAGCCTTGAGTTTGTCCCAAGCTAAACATTTTTGTGTTCCATTTTTGTGTACCACCACCCCTGGGGTTGTCTCAATGATGTGTTCTATGAGATTAGTGCGACCAGGGAGAGGTGAGAAAACATCGGAAAATTCTGCCTGCAGTTTAGCCACGCCCATGATTTGGGACAGATAGAGGTGGTCTCCATAAGGGACCAGGGTAGCTTGAACTGCCGTTTTCAGATTCACCTCCAGTCCTAGCTCCTCCCTCTCTGAAATGACCTTTGCCAAAGCTATGCGAACTGCCTTCCACCATGGTTTGAGGAGGTTAATGTGGTAAACCTGCCGTCCCTCACCTCTATCTATTTGCCTTACCTCATAATCGACATCCCTGACCTGTGGTGTGACCTCAAAGGGTCTTTTCCATTTGGAGAATAATTTAGAGCTCAACACGGGTAGCAAAATGACCACTTTGTCTCCCAGCGTGAACTCTCATAGCCAAGTACCCCTGTTATACAGCCGGGATTGATGTTCTTGCACCTGTAGCAAATTCTCCTGTGCTATGTGGATTAAGGTGTGGAGTTTTACTCTCTGGTAAAGAACGTATTGAATTTCATTTTTACTGTTGGAAGGTCCCTCCTCCAATTTTCCTGAATGATGTTGAGCACACTGCGTGGCTTGTGTTCATACAGTAATTAGAACGGGGTGGCTTGCGGGACTTCTCCTACTGCGAATAACAGTGGCTCTAACCAATTATCCAAATTCTGAACATCATTGTGAACGAATTTATGAATCATGTTTTTAAGCGCTTGATTAAACCATGCGACCTGCCCATCCGTCTGATTATAATAAACACTGGTTGGTGTAAATCGATTTAGTCCCCACAATTTGTAAAGCTTGCATAGTGTTTGTGACATAAAAGATGTGCCCTGATAAGTCAGGATCTCTTTCAGGAGAGATCCACATTACATGTGGAGATATTGTGGAGAGATATTGTGCTTCCGGGTATCGTGTTACATTATCCACTAGAATGAACACAAAGCAATGCCCTTTGCGCAGTTTGATCTAATGGCCAAATGAGGTCCATAAAAATTCTTTCGTAGGGGACCTTGATTAAGGGGTGGAAGGGCACAACAGTGCTTTTGGGGTGGCCAGCAGATTCACCAGCTGACATTTGCAACATGCTGCATATCATTAGCAGACATTGCAGCGAATGTTTGAGCAGTAAAGCGGTTCAGTGTTTTAACCTGACCTAAGTGCCCTGCCATCGGATTATGGTGAGGCGCCTGGAATAACAATTCCCGATTCATTAAGAAAATTCCTCATTCTTGTGCATTCCTTAACACTCACCTTCTTCGGCTCGCCAATCTGTGGGTTTGTCTGATCTTTCTGACTTAATTTCCATATGCGTTAATCATGTGCTTCTGGAAGATTTCCATCCTCACTTCTCCTCATTACAGAATGTGCTCTACACACATCTGCAGATCTTATCCACCCAGATCTGAAGCTGTGAAGACACTTGTTACTGGAGACCTCTAGTAGTGGTAGTGCCTCTGGTAGTGGTAGTGCCTTCACCTCTTGGCACTCACAGAGACTTCAATCAACCCAGAAAATGTGCTGCATTCTCTACAGATACAGATTGATTCTCCTCTCTCTTCATTACCTGGGGATGGCACCCCTCTGGTCCTGCTTGAGACTTTACCCTCCAAATCGGCTGTACCATGTCCACGGTTAGCCAACATCTCTGGGGGGAGGAGTACCCGGACGAAACCCCTGCAGCACGGGGAGAACATGCAAACTCCACACACACATGGCCCTGGCGGGAATCGAACCCCGGATGTGTGAGGTGAACGTGCTAACCACTAAGCCACCGTGTGCTATTTATACATTATTTATATATTATATGGCATGGTGGCTCAGTGGTTAGCACGTTTACCTCATACCTCATGTTGTGTGTGAGTGTGTGTTCGATTATGCCCTGTGATGGATTGGCACCCCGTCCAGGGTGTCTCCCACCTTGTTCCCCAAATTGCGTGGGATAGGTTCTAGGCTCCTCCCACCCTGTGTAGGATAAACAGTACAGAACATGGTTGGATGGAAGTAAAATGTACTCTTGTAAACAACAGTAAAAAAAATTTAATTGTTCTTTTTTTTTTTTTATCAGACCGCAGAACACAAAGACAGCAATAAAGGTAATTGCACTTTTATTTTGTTTCAGTTGTCATGCAGTTTATCTTGTCTGATGCTGACTCTTAAACAACGGTATGACTGCTGAATTGTGTATTTAATAGTTAATATTTCCTGTTTTATTTCAGGAAGCTGTAGTAACTTGGTGAAGCACAGACCCCTCTTCCTTCAAAACGTGAAACCATGAATTGCTTACTCAGTTTTATGGACAAGTTTTTTCCACCTCTTATTCTGTAGATCACCATGTAAAATACATCCTGGCAGTTACCCTGCATAAATAGCATACCTCAACTGGAATGGATTTGTAATGTTGACACTATGTGGCTGTGTAGTCCCTCAGGGAATTTTTCTTTAAAAGCTGGCCCAAGTGCATCTCCCTTCGGCAACTACATCTTACACAGCCTTAAAACTGGTACTCTTCAAACTCTTTTTTCCTTGCCCACTCAACAAGAGCACAAACAATTAATGAAAGCATCTCACATGTTCTCTGTGTTTGTATAAATCCAACTTCTCTGCTAGCTATCCTGTAAATAGTGTTTATAGGTGTGTTTTGTAGGTGAATATTTTAATAATAAAATGTTTAAAAATTGCTTGTTGTCTTTTTTTTGACTGGTGTCTCCTCAAAATGAAGCTTTTAAATGATAATGGATATTGATGTTTTTAGGAAATTAAAGCAATAAAATGTGCACTTGCAGGGTAATCTGACTTTATCTCTGCAGATCAGTTTGGATATCCCTGGAATGAAGGCACAGCTGGAGAAAGGCTTTGAGCTATAGAAGACTCCATTTCAAGAATTTTGCAAGGGTGCTGTATATTACCTAACACTGCATTTAAATGATAAATTGATTATTTAAAATATTTCAAGTCATCCCAACTAGTCCTTCATGAAATAGGGACACTCTCATGTCAAACAATGAGATTCAAGTAATTAATTCAAGTAATTAATTAGAGGACTCTATGTCTGGCTTCATTTTACCACAAGGTGGCTCTGTTCTATATGACGGTGAAAGTCAGTTTTTGACTTTTCCCATTTCTATTATTATGTCTTCGGATTTTCTTAATGTATTCAGGCTGATGAACATGAGAGAAGTTTACTTTTTGCACACAGTATATTGTAGCTACCCACATTTAAAATTAACAGGATTGAATGGGCAGGAGTGTAGAAAAATACTTATCCATGGGGAAAAATACTAATCCACAGAACATGGCTACTCCTTTGTTTGGCCTTCTTAGGATCTGTGTTTGGCCTTCTTAGGATCTGTGTTTGGCCTTGGTAGGCTCCACATCGGACATAAAAGGCACACACCTAATCAACATTTGTTTGTCACCTAGCAAGCTGTAATAAACTCATAGCTGACATAACATTAGGCAACATCTTATCTTGTTGTGGTCAGTGGGGCCAGGGAATAATTTGCTTCAGTCTTAGAACTACACTTGCTTCTTCCTGCATGACACTGACAATTCTCACCATTGCACAATGATGAAATAAGCCTTCAATTTTCTTGGAGATGTTGTAGTGGGCATTCTGTTATTCTGCAATTAATTGGTAATCATCATCATCATCATCATCATGGTGAAGAAGAAGAATACTTAATTGCTTCATGCTAGGTTGGTAATGGTATCCCTTATCTCCACCCAACCCATGTGAATGAGGTGATATTGTGTATACCAATGTTTTTGTAATCCTGCTCCCAAAGTTATCATGCAACAGTTATTTTAGATTATTACACATTTAATATAACATTCTAGTTTTAACCTCACAAAGATCAGGAAAATCTAAGTACTTTTGGGTATAAAAGTCTAAATATAAAATGCCAATCACTCGATCTTCTTCTTTTTTTTTTTTTTTTTTTTTTTCAATTGGGAAACTAAGACCAACTGTCACTAGTGTTAGTATTAGTTACAAGGGCACGCAATTAGAAGAATTGTTTTAAAACCTTATATTTTCTGTTTCAGGCTAAAGCTCTGTTAAGCTCTGTTACCGAGGTTAAATTCAGGGTCAGACTTAGGTGTAGGGGTAGCGTTTATTGGCTGCATTAATAGTTATGTTAGTGGAAGGTCCCAACACGAATAACAAGACAGACGTGTGTGTGTGTGCGCGCGTGCGCCCGCGGCCATGCGTGCGCGCACTCGGTATCCAGCTTTCTGCTATGCGCGCGCGCTCCTTTTCCCGGGCCCCGCCCCCTTTCTCCCGTGAAAACTGAGATTACAGTTGGGGGTGGGTGCTGGTGCGGGTAGGACCATGAAAGGGAAGACCGGGACGAGACTTTAAGGGTTATTTTCTGTCTAAATGTAGGCATATATTTCGTGGAAGAGTAGTCAGAACAGATTAAAAAGGCGTCGCGCATCCGTCCAGATGTGTAACCCGACCGCGAGCACCGAGTGAGACTTGAACAAAGTTAGCTAGGCTAGCTGGCGTTGTTAGCGTTACGCTTAGCTCGGTCCGGAACAACCGGAGAACGGATTGGAAACGAAGCGGGAGAGGTTTTTTTTATCAGCGTCGTTATCAGCACCTACTGTGGTAATGTTGCCCTCGGGAGGACACTCAAGTTTTGGATGAGTGTAAAGACCGCGGGTTTGCTAAAGCAGTTTGAGGGAAGAGTGAAGGTGCGATGCTGGGGCAGAAGGAGGCGGCGCGGGGCTCCGGGGGTCGACGGTCAGAGTGCCGCGCTCGCCCGCTTCCAACCCTCGGGACACTCGCGAGCTGCGTGTTGGTCCTGCTGCTCCAGGCGGCCCTGTGCCTCGCCAGACCCGGCGTTATAATCAGCACCAACAACAACCACCCGAGTGTCAACGTTTACATGAGTGAGGACGAGGTGAAGAAACTTCTCGGTGAGTGTGTTTGTGTTTGTCTTCGGTTCCTCTCAGCCGTTTCGACTGTGTGCTCACTAGCTGTTTTGGGTGAAGCTGAGTGGCTGTGGAAGCGCATTATACTCTTAGCTTGCAGACTCATTTGATTTAAAACAAGAGTGAAGTCCATCAGTTTGGGTCAACAGTTTCCACATCGTCTTTATTTTAACGCGTGTTCCAGCTTGAATCCATTGGGACATTACAGGTAGTTAGCAACACCTCTAGAAAAACGAGCGCTCTTGCGCATGCGCGTGAAACAGGCCATGTTCCAATCGGCTCCCGGTTGGACATGTAGTGCACTACAGTAGGGGCCTTTTTATATTTTATATAGTCCGGGCATGTAGGTATCGGAGAGGCATTTGGGATTCAGCCGAAAACGTCCAGTCCAAGTTGCGTGTCACATAATGAACACTGGGACGTGTTTTTCAAATATTGTGCCTTTGTGTTTTTTTTTTATTATTGTGTTTATGCAGTGCTTCTTCTTGCTATAACAGTAGTAGTAATAATAATAATAATGGTTAAAAAAAGAAAGCACAGATCTACAATCAGTTCTTGGATTCAATATGCTTCAAATGAAGAGCAAGACCAAGTGTGAGTGTTGTGTAGGACTCTGAGTCTATCCTGGTCCACTTCTGAGAAATGTATAAGCAGAGTCTGGCTCCAAATATTTGTGGACATACAAGTCTGAAAGGCTTTTGGTTCTTAAGTAACTAGAGGTGTTTGCAGTGCTCACTATAGAGGAAAGGACTCAGTTGCTGGTTTTTGTTTGTTTGTCAGCCAGGAAATAATTTTTTATCTGAAAATCAGGGCTGGTTATATCTTGTGCTGGTTGGTGCATAATAATCGCACTGTTACTGTCATAATCAACCCATCAGAAATCTTCATCACACTTGTATAAACACCAGAGACTCTAACGATAGCAAATATGGCTGACTCTGTTCCCAGCTTTGCCTGTATGTTATTTGTAATACTGTATATGCTCTGTAAATGATCCAAGTTTATAAGGAAATTTGATGTCATGGATGCTTAGGATGTTTCGTTTTGCATGGTGTGTGTGTGTGTGTGTGTGTGATATTGTTCATACGATTGTTCATACTGCCTGTTCTTTGCTTCTGACACTAATGGGAAGCATATGAAGAAAGGACAGGACCTACATTGTGCTGGCATGAGAGAAATTATCCTGCACTGGGTGGCTCGGGTCATGCTGCACTCATGTGGAAACTGTCGTACAAACCAAATCGTGTTTAGTGCAACAGCCATATCGTGGGTTTGTTAAAGACAGACGAGCCGTGTCGTCTGCCGGCGTTCGTAGGAAGGCCGAGGTAACTTCTCGTAGAAGTGTGAATTGTTTAACGATTGTTAATTGCTGGGCGTTGGAGCTTTTGACCGTGACCTATCATTACCATCCTAAGTGTCGCTGTAGACATGCTAAATAAAGGCTTGTAGTACTGTACTTGTAGTCTTCATGGGGAGGGGGGGAGTAGCTCAGACTGGAGGAATCTAGCCCGAAATGCGAGAAGTTGTGTCTAGGAATATGTCCCAAATGCGAGAAGTTGTGTCTAGTGTTCTTCCTGACTTTTCTAACTTTTGGTTCTGGCTTCTTAATAGTCCTCGTAGTGTGTAATCTCAGTGGCTGAACAGCGAGTTGTTTTTCAGATGTTCACTTTACAATAGCCACTATTTCTATGTTCTTAGCTTTTATTCCCCTATAAACCTCTCCATGTAATGCTGTAACTTGAATATAAAGGAGACCCAAGAAGAAGGGAAGGAGATAATACAATATCACAATTTGATATTCAGTGGCATCCCAGATTTTATTTATTTTTATTTTGTAATGAAATTGAGTTCACATTTTACTTTAAGCTTCTTTCATTGATGTTGGTTTATTTTCACTTTTACACCCCCACAATGTGGAATCAATCAATCTCATCACCTACAGACAGAAAAGAGAATGATGCAGCAGCGCTTTAATCATTTAGTCGGTCTCTTTCTCTCTCTCTCTCTCACACACACACACACACACACACACCTCCTCATCTGTACACTTTGCGCAAACAGGTCAGCTTCCAAAGCTTTAATTGTCATGCTAAGGTCACCATCAATGCTGTCAAGCTCATCAACTCTTTAGATTGCTAACTTGCTCAGCCAAGTATGTGCCGTTCGCTCAACTGTGCCCTATAGCTTCATTGTGATATTGAACTTTAGGTCCAAAGTTTATGCTGTTATTGTCATGAATATGACCTTGATCAATGTTTGATGAGGCAAACAAGCTCAGGCTCTCATTTTGAGGTGCGAACATCAAAATCTGACTGTTTTCATTTATTTTTGTGAGAACCAACCAACAAATTAGGACTGCATTCACAAAGTACATTATAAATATCTGAATATAAACATGTTTAATGAACTTCACTGCAGAGTTTTCCTTTAAGGATTCATCACTGTTTATCCTCCATGTTTAAGATGACACATCAGCTGGTGTTCAGAGGTTTAATATCCTGGTTCAGTTTTGAGAAACACAGTAGAACAAAAGTTATTTTTTGTTGTATTTATTGTGATTCTTAGGCTATGTCTTTGTACTCGGCGTTTGTGTCTCATCAGTGCTGAATGATGACCATGGATGGCCTTTACACTCTTTGATACTTGTAATTTGATTATAAAATAGCAGCATGTAACCTGTTTTCTGTTGTGTGCCGTGTCATCTGTCCTGTGAGCGAGAATGCTGGAATGCTGTACTACAAAAAATAATAGGTTGGTTTTTCCTACAACACTGCATTACCAAGCACATAAGTAAACCCTGTGTCTGTTTCCGGTCTTCCTTCTTTGTTCCTCTGTTGCTGATACAAGATCACGTCTCTGTGACTACGTTTACATGGACAACAGTAATGTAAATATCGATCTTATTCAGAGTAAGACAAATAGACAAATTGACTAGGGTGTTCACATGAGTCACTTTTAGAATACTCCTTTCATGTTCCCGTTTTACGGATTCTAGAATATAGATCGATTAAGGCACACGTCATTACATCCAACATTCGCTCCAGAATTTCATGCATCAACATATAGTTCGTCTTCGTTATGGTACCGTATACAGTTTTGGGTGATTTTATTTTTAATTTCATGAAAACTTCAAGTGCATTTAATTATTTGTCGTGCTATAAGTGCAAATAGACGACTGCTTGAAACTGCGTCAAACCACATACTTAACTACTATATAGTCGCCAAAATTCATGTATTTAACCTACTATATAGTAGGTAATTAGGTGTTTTCGGACGAAGCCGTGCTCTCTTGTTTGCCGGCAAACGGTTGAGCACTGCCGTGTGTGTACGTGTGCTGTCACAAGATGCTGTGAAAACTCCCACACAATGTTAATAGTGTGATTAAGGTGTGTACATGTATGTAATGCACTTATATAGGAATACTCTACGTCTTAATTTGATTTGTGTTTACTTCGAGTATGACCTTAATTGCATTAAGGTCATCAATAATAGCTGTTAACATGGTAGTTTCTTAATCAGAGTATTGTCTTAATCAGGTTAATATCAGTTTATTGTAAACGTACTGTGTGTTTCCTGCTTGCATGTTAGCGGTGCTTGGAGAATTTGCAGTCAGAACATTTGACAGCTTTTGACAAACGTTATTCCTTGTATTTTCATACTTTAGTTTGTGTTTATGGGTTGAGTGAGGGCGGAGGCTTTTCAGGCATGATAGCTGATCAAAATCAATCATGGCAAAAATACCTTCTCCTCTTAAGCTTGCAGATTAGTGGCTAGATTCATCTTCATGGGTTTTTTGTTTTGTTTTGTTTTAGTTTTTTGGTCAGTATTGAAGTAGAATTTATTTATGGAAGTTTATTCAGCCAGTTAAGAGACACAGTAATTTTATTGTACGTCAGAATTTGAAATCCATTAAAAACATTTTTTAATTGCACATTTGTAAGCTTTGATTATTTTGATTATAAATGCATGAAAAATGTGTTTACACTGGATGTATATTTTAAATGGAGACCGTACTGAATCACAATCTTAATTCTTTTAGTACTTCTGTACTTATTGGAGCTGCAACTCTCAATTTACGTAATCGAGTAATGTTATTTTTCCAATATATATGTGTGTGTGTGTGTGTGTGTGTGTGTGTGTGTGTACATATAATATATTACATACACACGTGTGTGTGTGTGTGTGTGTGTGTGTGTGTGTGTATATGTATAAATACAAAGTATACACGTGTGTAGGGGAGAGAGGCATATTGTTTTACTCATGTTTACTTTTGCTTGTAACATTTTAATTAGACTTTACAGATCTTACTTGTGCTATCACTGTTTATTACTGCGAGTGAGGAGCAACGTGGCCTGGTTACTAATGGATCCCTTTATAATGAACAACAGATTTGACATGGCAAGGGTCACAAATACAGCATATAATGACTAAATGTGAATTGAGCTAAACATTTTAAGCAACTTGCACCAATTTCCCCAACCCTTTTCAGACTGTGGAGCATTTTGGATATAAACATAAGTTTTGCTTGTGCATCACAGGTTACAATCTTCACTACATTTAATTACATTAAAATGCTTTAATTTCTTGGAGACATGTTAGTTACATTTATATTGCACCTTTCTAAACACTCAAAGCACTTCACATAGTATGGGGGTGTGGGAGATTTCCTCAACCACCACTAGCATGTAGCATCCACCTGGATGATGCGACAGCAGCCATAGTTCGCCAGATACCACCTATTATTGGAGAGGAGAGAGCGTGATGTAGCCAATCCAGAAAGGGGAATTATTAGGGTGCTAGAAAAGAGAAGGGCCAGTGGGGAAATTTTGGGAGGAAACCAGGGGACACCCCTACTCTTTTTATGATACCACTTCCTCAGTTTTCCCCAGGAGGTCTCCCATCCAGGTACTAGCCAGGATAAACCCTGCTTAGCTTCAGTGGGAAACCATGCGAAAACTGCAGGGAGATATGACTCTGTGTAGAAGCCGCACACTTTTTTTCTGCTGACACTTTATTATTACGCTGCCATCTGATGGGGACTTGGGTCACGTTGGGCATAAAACGTAACGCTTACTTAAACAGTAAACTGAAGAAATCCATTGTCGTTGATGCTGGGTATTCTGCTAAAGCTAGCCATCACGATACGTGCAGTTGACATGTGCCATCGACTTGGAAACAAAGTAAACTTTGGGTTAGTAAAAAAACCACAAAACTTGTGTTCCATTTGAGATGATGCTACCTTTCTAAAATTCATGCACTAGATTGTAGAGTGCATAGTGTAAGTGTATAGTGTAATCTGACATGTTGGTTTATTTCCTTGTTGATTTTGTAGTATATCATTACAGCTCATATTAATATTATCCATGGAAGTATAAAATGATTGGCCCATTAATATACTAACGTGTTCAGCTTTTTACCGTAGTTGTTTTTCACTAAAGCCAGACACGCAACATTCACAGAATGATGAGGTTAGATGCGTCTGAGACAATTAAATAATCACACTTATTTGTGTGGCAATCATGAGCTAATTGTGGCAGATCTCATGAAATTAAAATATCACAGTATACAATTGTGGCTTTAGTTTTACTCGTGTAGATGCAAAAAACTGCTGTTGTGTGTGGCAAACAGAAATGGGGACGCAGTCAGAGTGCGCTGTGATTGGTCGGCCTGATGAATTATGAACAGGAAGCTCGGGCTTTAATGAACCAGAGTCAATTAAAACAACTATCTGACCGTATCTATTTATCTAAGCAGCATCACTGGTGATTGTTCAATTTGTTGAAGTTGGGATCATATCTCAAAAACAGCATCTTCTGTTAGACTCTGCAAAGTATTAGATTAATGGTTAGGGTGGATGAGTTGTGATGGTTTTTCACCTGGAATCCTTTTTTGAGGCTTCTTTCTACATTATCCCAAAAGATTCAGAGGGTGAAGGTCTCTGCTTTGTCATTTTGCCAGAAGTAGACTAAGAGGCTTTGTTTGCACAGTAGTGTTGAGAGCAGCCAGGATCACAGTGCACTTATCTATGAGACGCCGACATGCTCAATAATAGCTTCTTACTGCCCGAGAGAATCAGGTGCCTGTTGTGTGGGGCAGGAATCTCATTGCCACTGATGTGGTTTAAAGAGCCTATAGTGTGACTCATGGGGATCATATTCTGCCTGTTGGAAGTTTTCAATTATAGTTAAAGAGTTATAGGTTTTCTGCTGGAAAGCATGAGCTGTCTACCTGGTGTCTGATTATTGTTTGGACACTTGACATCCCCACGTTTGATGTTGAGCTGGCTTCTGTTGCTTAGATGCTGCCTATTTTTGGGTACATATTGAATTTAAGGCTTCACTTTTGCCGAAGCTATGTCAATAAGTGCTGCCAAACATAAACTGGAAAGCTACTCCTTCTGTTTCTCCCAACCCCCCACCTCACGTGACTGTTATTTCCTCTCGCTCTCTCTTCTGGGTCTGTGATTCCTTTCGCAGATCTTAATCTTGAGCCAGTTATTTTATTTATTTATTTATTTATTTTGCAAGCCTCTTCTGCAGAGCAGATAGTTTCATCAACGTTTCCCTTCTTAACAGTACAGCAGTGTAGTTTCTACAGATCTGATGCCTGTACAGGGTACGTTGTTGATTTGTTTTGCAAACAGAGGGTGACTGCCAGGTGATGAAATGCGTCATCTGATGCCTGTATTTATTTATTTTTGTTAATTTATATTTGCATGGCATTGAGTCTTCTCAAAACCACAAAACTCAACTTAGCCTGGCTTGCAGTAAACAAGCCGGAAATGGGATTTTTGTATGGAGACTGCACTGGTAGCTGTGTTTGGTGTTTAAATTACTTCTGATAACAAATTTCTGCTGGATGTCATGCAGTGGTTTAAAGGGGTCATAACATGATTTTGAATGTTTTCCTTCTGTTTGGGATGTAATGTATCTGTTTGTGCATGTATAAGCTCTGGAAGGTCCCAAAATTTGCCAAAGGGATTTCTTCTATCTAACCGAGCATAACGCTGCTGCAGACCTGCCCAAAACACATTTTTCGAAGTCCAGATTTACTTCCGTAATTTCTTTGTCACAGAGTGTACTATCAGCATAAGGCAGCCATGAAGAAAGAAGACAAGGCGTCGGTGAATTTAGTTTACTGTTTTTATGTTGGTGGTCTGATAGAGACATTGATTGTAGATGCTGTTGTGATTAGGCATGTCACGAGAACTGATACTTCGATACGAAGTCGGTACCAACAGTCTTAAAACGTGACTGTACTTGTTTTTCTGCAGTAGCATTCGTACCGTTTGTAGCGAAAGTACAGATGTTGCAATTCTTCTGGACCTGATGGAGGCAGCAAATATGGTCGGGCCACAAGTGGTGAAGAAGAGGAGAAATGCCTACAAGCACATGGGAAAAACTACAGAAGCTTAGCATAAGTTTAAAGGAAAGCTAGTATCGGTTTCCGGTGTGCAGCTGATGCTATCGTTCATTTCAAACAAAGCGAGGAAACACCTGGAATTATGGCGAAGCACCTGAAGGACGGTTCTATATTATGTTTGTTTGAGGCAGCTGGCATTGTGGCCGTGAAACCAGCTAACGTTAAGCTCCATGTAATGTTTGAGAGAACCAGTTATTTGTTAACGACATTAACGCATTCCGATGCCTCCGCATACCTCCTAATGGGCCACCATGCATTGCCATTCAGCCCGTGTCCTGTCAGCTAAATGTAGCTACGGTCACTAATAATTATTCACATGTTCATGCTTTTAATAAGCCTTTTTGGCGTTTAAGAGTGCACCTCCAGAGACTCATTGTCAGTGTTTGATAACTAAAATACGCTTCTCTCTCCCTCTCCCTTTGCCAGTATCAGCCAGGGGAGGATGTCCTCGGGGAGAGTTATTTTATTTAATTTTTTTAATTTTATTTTCATACCACACTGTGGTATCGACTTTGGTATCATGTACTTTTGGTGGTATCGGTACCGACTACTAGATTTTTGGTATCGTGACATCCCTACTTGTAATTGTACAGTGAAACAGTTTATATCAATTTAATCACAAGAATCCTAGCTTTCCAAAGATATATTGCATGAGTACCTATGTGCAGCAGCAGCTATGTGCAGCAGCGTTAGTCCCGCCGGCTTGGTTGGAATTGACATCATATCCGGAAGGTGAGAGACTTACAAAATAAAACCTACCACTGTGAAACGTTCTCAAGCCGTGTTTGCAAACTTGCTTCCACGTCATCATCCACGTTTTCGGAATCAGGCTCAAACTGATATGATAAAACCGGTGACATTTAGCTTTGGAGGCTAACGCTAAGGCTAATGCTAAGGGATTTTACTTTTCTGACACACAAGGCAAGTCTTTTGGCCAATCACAATGCAGCGGATCAGCTCGCCAATCAGAGCGCTCTGGACTTTCAGGCAACCTGGGAATAGAGGAACTTCAATAATGTACAGTATTTTACAAATAATGTGGGGTTTTTTTAAACATTAAAGCATTGTAACCTATTTTCTTACAACGAATAAACAAAAAATCATGACATGACCTCTTTAATGTGTCAATGCTCATGGTGAATAAGCGTGAGCCTTATATCGGTTTTCCATTTGTTAGTTAGGAGCTGTTATCCGCCCTTGTCATGCTTTATATAAATATCTTCTGGACGAGAGCTTATTCAGTATGAAAGGAAAGAACATGGTCAGCATTTAGCAGACATAATTTTCCAGAGTGACTTACAGAAGAGGTTTGGGGTGTCCATCATAAACTCTGTGCTAGTACTAACAGTTCACGGTCTAAGAATAGTATCAAGCTAAAAGTGCAGAGAGGAGCTAGTACTGCAACAAAAGCAGTGTTTTAGTGAAGAGGTGGGGTTTCGGTTTTCATTTGGTGTTGGTGACGGCCGTTTAGACAGTCAGGGGCTAGTTTATTCCACCAGGACAGAGATGAACCACATACTAGGGCTGGGCAATATGACCAAAATATCATATCACAATATTTAAGGACTGTGATACACAGTGCATATCACGATATATATATACTGTAATTTAGCTAACAACTGCTGTCTGCAAAACAATAATAAAATAAACCAAAAAAAGTTGAACTGAGTTACTTGACTGACGATACTTTTCTTAAATGCCTACACAGACAAAGGTTAAGTAAAAAAAAAGTCAACTCAATGACATACAATTAGTTTAATTTAATTAATTTAATCACCACACCAACGATATCTCAGAAAAATGTATCGTAATCATTCATTTGTCTTTATTGGTATTATATCTATATTTACAAAGCGCCACTCCGGTTTCACTCCCCCAGTCCAAAGACATGCATGGTAGGCGGATTATCGTGTCAAAAGTGTCAGTAGTGTATGAATGGGTGTGTGAGTGTGTATGTGATTGTGCCCTGCGATGGACTGGCACCCTGTCCAGGGTGTACCCTGCCTAGTGCCTGATGCTTCCTGGGATAGGCTCCAGGATCCCCGTGACCCTGGCGAGGAGTAAGCGGTAGAGGATGGATATATCGCCCAGCCCTGTCACATACACGTCTTCCTTGTGTCTTGTATCAAATTGAGCCCTGTGAGCTTGACAAGTACTGTGCCTGGGACAAAACACTGTCCCAAGTAGTTTTTCCTGCTCCAGCACACCTGACAGACTGGATTATTAAGTAACGAGGCCAACAACATGTGCACTAGAACGCCCTATCCCTGCATTTGTACTCTTAACATCAAGCTTTGTTGGGTGACACATACTTTTTCTAAGTAAGGTTTCACCGCTTCCTGCATGCCGGCACTATCTCTGTCCGAGATGAGCTGAAGGAGATTGCACAGACCTGGCCTGGCCTCCCCTGTTCGTTTACTCTTCTCTCCAGTCCAAACCTCAACATGACTCCAGTAAAATGTAAGCCACATAAGCCTCGGCTGGTTACAGACTCAGTCTACGCTCTCATGACTGTGTTATTCTGGAGGTTCACTAGGCTGACGCTGGCACGTGATCACTGTGGTCAGGGAAGATGCTGTCAGTGATTTATGACTGGGGACTGTCAATTGTGTTTCCTTTACTAAAGGAAACACAGCTCATTGGCCTTGGGCAGTTATACAAGTTGATAGCAGATGCGCTGTTGATGTTTACCAGTGAGCGTCTGGGGTGGTTTGCTTGTATTTGCAGAATTCAGAAAGGCAAGGTGTATAGTGGTTTCTAGGGCTAGTAAAACATTACATGGGATGTTACATGTTATACTGTCTAGATATGCAGGTACATGTACGTACATTAAGTCAAATGATGCCGTGTGATTTGATAAACAATTTTTTAAACCTAATGAAACATTGCAATTACTTTCAATGTTGCTGTATTTTATTGTATGCTATAAAAGTAAGAACATTACTCCAGTTGGTCAGGACATCAGTAACTTCCTGCATCCAGTCCTGCCTGCTGCTGTTCCTGATCTATCCAGCATGTGTGTTCGATACATTTCCCTTCTATAGGATCATTCTGCATGCAACTGAGCTTTTGTTTGTCCTTCTGATCTTTTTTTTGTGCCGATTAATTTTTAACGGGTAACCTTTTGGCAATATCCTGTGCACCCCTCAGGAGCTACCCTTCTCCACACTTCTATCTAAAACTGGGTATACTCACTGTGATAATCTGATTAGAGATATGTCATTCCGTACGTTTAAATGGACAACTATATTCTGATATTAACCCAAATAAGACAACTCTAATTAAGAAACTACCGTGTAAACAGTGATTTATTGATGAGCTTAATCCAACTAAAGTCATGCTTGAAGTAAGCACAAATCGAATTAAGACGTGGAGTATTCTCGTTTTAGTCGCATTATCAAAGGGCATTATAGACATGTAAACACCTTAATCACACTATTAATGACGTGTGAGTTTTCACCACATTTTGTGACAGGACACATACTCAACAGTTTGACTGCAAACAAAAGAGCACGGCTGCATCCCAAACTGTGTACTTATAGTAGACGAAATGCATGCTACTATACAGTAGGTAAATATGTGGTTTGGGACGCAGTTCACAACTTCAAGCAGTCGTCTATTTGCACATATAGCATGACAAATAATTAACTGCACTTGAAGCTTTCGTAAAGTTTAAAAATAGAAACATCCAAAACTGTATACGGTACCATAACGAAGACGGACTGTATGTCGATACGTGAAATTCTGCAGGGACGTAATGACGTGTGCCCTTAATTGATCTATGTTCTTGAACACGTAAAACGGGAACATGAAAGGAATATTGTAAAAGCGACTCATGTAAACACCTTAACCAAAATATTGTCTTATTCCGAATAAGGTCAATAATTAGATTATTGCTGTCTATGTAAACGTAGTCAATGGTGTTAAGACAAACTTTTCAGTTGGTGTGACTATTGTTACAACTATCAAAAGCTTAGCAGTTTCTTTAAGGCAGCCATGTTATTACTAATTACAAATTTTAAATGCTTTTGAGTATAAATTTAATTTCTAGATGATTCGATTGTATGTTGCATTGCAGCAAAGGACTGTTTATTTGCATAACCGATGAAATCGCACCCAATTAGCATTGTCCATTGTGATACAAACATATCGTGCAATCTAACGAATGCGGAAAATAGTTGTGGTCCGCTAAAACAAACTGAGATCCGTGCCCATGGTGGAATTTCTTGGATCTTTTTAGGCAATACACAGTTCCAGTGATGTGTTTACTAGGTATGATGCCTCTAAATTAATGAAGGCCAGACTATCCATGGCATTAATTAGACACACAAAAGAATGTCATCTTGCTCGCATCATTGCAGTCAGGGCATTATATAATCGTGTAATTGACCATGTTTGTTGTTTAGAGCTCATGTTTCACCTTTCCAGCATAAACGCCAATGTGATTGTTGCGTTTAACTGAATCTTCATTTGTATGTAAAATAGCTTTATGCTTTGGGCATTTTCAGAGCCCATTTTGGTTTCATGCATAATTACACTGCAGTGTTCTCTCATTGCACATAAAAGATATCCGAGTGTTGCTGGAGTAAATTTTCTCTATATGTTTGACTGAAGAGACTGGAGAGTTGCATGACCGCTTTCTGCTCTATCTTCTTGTTTCTGAAAATGCAATGTCATCTGTGCATGCAAGTTAATCCACATAGTGAAAATAGTTACAGTTAACCACGCTGTCTCTGACTACGTTTAAATGGACAGCAGTAATGTAATTATTGATCTTATTCTGAATAAGACAATATTATTATGATCAAGGTGTTTACATGAATTGCTTTTAGAATATTCCTTTCATGTTCCCGTGTTACCTGTTCTAGAACATGGATCGATTAATGGCACACGTCATTACGTCCCCACACTGTCTGATGTTTCCTCCAGAATTTCAAGTATCGACATACAGATCATCTTCGTTGTGGTACCGTATACAGTTTTGGGTGTTTTTTATTTTTAATTTTACGAAAGCTTCAAGTGCAGTTAATTATTTGTCATGCTTTACGTGCAAATAGACGACTGCTTGAAGTCGTGGGCTGCGTCCGAAACCATGTACTTACCAACTATATAGTAGCCGAGATGCATGTATTTCGCTTACTATAGGCTTATAGTAGGTACGTATGCGGTTTTGAAGGCAGCCGTGCTCTTTTGTTTGCCGCAAAACGGTCGAGCACTGCCATGTGTGATCGTGTCCTTTACAGTTTGTGTGTTTTTCACGCCTGATTTTGACTAAGACAGGAATACTCCATATGTCTTTATTCGATTTGTTTACTTTGAATATGGCCTTAATCTGATTAAGGTAATTAAAAAATGCTGTTTACATGGTAGTTTCTTAATCAGATTATTGTACTATGTACTGTGTTGTTCCTACTTGCATGTTAGTGGTGCCTGGTGAGTTTGCAGTCAGAGTGCTTGATAGCTTTTGGCAAAACAAGTTATTCCTTGTATTTTCATTCTAAACATAAACTGTGTATGCTTTGTATTTTCATAGTAAACGTACTCCGACTGATGCGTGTAGTGCAGTAAAGCTTGGGATTCAGAATGAAAAGTTTGTGATATAGTTACAGCAGAGGTGTGTCACAACACCATGAGTTCCATAATGTTAAAACACATACCACATGAAAATTTTGTTTTGCAAAAATCAATAAGGAGTAGTTTTCTTTTCCACTTTAAAAATGCTGGGTTAAAAACACCTTAATTAATAACACAACTAAGGGTTCATACTGTATAGCACCTTCACATCATTGGATTATTTTCAACTGCTTTGGGTGTGTTTGTCTACCTTGACTATTGGACTGATAATTACCCAAATGCTGAAATCACCTTTTTTATATTTTTGTTATTATTATTATTATTATTATTATTAGACATAGACTTATCTTTCAAACATGCAGGCTATCTTCAGTGTAACCCAGTGTTGTTGTTTTTTTTTTTTTGGCGGGGGGGTTCTTTCTTTTTTCAGTTTTCTCATTTTAGGATTGTTACTACTTTTCTGCTGGGCAATTATGAATAAGCACAAAGACAAAATCTGTGTACCTTGGGTGTCTGGGCTAGTGCCTTTCCCATCCTAATTAACAGATGTTATGATTTATATTATGGGTCAGCAGTACCAATTCTGGAAAGCCAGCATACAACAAGTTTGGTGATTTCTGCTCTAATTGTCTTTGAGCAGAGAAAACTGTTCAGAACTAGCCACAATATTAGCTTCAGAACTTTTTTATTTTTTACACTTGGATTTGTTTATGAACTCCTACATATAACCATCGCTGATGCGCTGAGGTTTTTACTGGACGTGTTCTCTCTGCACTGCCATCCTTTCACACACAGCCCATGACTGAGGGTGTGACTTAGTGGAGACCTGGCTTGTTTACTTACTGTTGTTGGTTTTTTGGCAGAGATTCATAATCCAGCTGAGCCTAAAAGGCTTGTTAGCTTAATATTTACTTTCTGTTCCATCCGATTTCTTTTCATTGTAGTGGAATTTCTTGGGTTTTGTCAGGGAGAGCACAGTTCCAGTGATTTGTTTACTAGATCCTAAACGGGTAAAGGCAGGACTACCTATGGAAAAATGGATGAACCTTTCATTGCTACAGCACGGCATTCCAGAAGGTCAATATGTCTCCAGTCTCACTGGTCCCTGCACCCTCTACTTACTTTATGTATTGACCTTGACCCTGGATCTTATCCTTTCATGTCTTTACAAGTCATACTCTTAAACTCCTTGTTAGAATCGACAGTCCGAGGGAGTGAAGATACGACTCCCCAAGCCCACTTCTTATCAGTAGGTGTTATAGCACTGAAGGAAGGAGGTGAATTCTCTAAACCTCTTTATGGGGAGAAAGAGGGAGGACGGAGATGAGAACCAGTTGCTGTCTGTGCGGATATATGGAGAGCGTTAATTTAGCCTGGAATGTGTCGTTTGAAAGAGCCTCTTGTGCCTGGTGAAAACCATTTCAGGAGGTTTTTGAGGGTCAGAGTATTTAGAGGGTTTTATGTAGTCGTAGGTTGTATTTAGCTTTCCCAGGCGAGTGGATGTAACGACAAATTCACACACCATGTGCATCATGGGAGTGTCCCATTGTGACTGTCTTCAGTTCCCACACCGCACGAGACAGTGGAGTGGAGGTTAAACAGCCTACTCTTTTTTTTTTTTTTTTTTTTTTCTGGTCATCCATGAGTATCACTACTGTATAAACAATTATTGAAACTAGAGCGTGCATGATTATGACATCATCTGATTTTGATTCTGAATTTCATGGCATCTAGACAGTATGACTGTGTGATTTATTTATTTATTTTTAATTCATTTCTCATTTAAACAATTGGGATGATGCATACAAAAATGGCAGTGCAACATTGTGTGACCATCATAAATTCTCCTTAAAAAAATCATGCACATGCTAGTTATCAGTGTTACAGTTATAGCCCCAAACTGTATGACTGCACTGTTGTACAGCTAAACTTAGCCTGTGTTGGAGGGTGGAGGGAGACACTCTGCAAATGGGATGGCAGATGGAGGAATGGTGTTAAACAACATAAGCTCATGAAGCTAATGTTTTGGATCATTGTTTTAAGCGCCAATATTTCATCACATTCCTTCAAAATTAGGTGGCATAAAATAATTTTGAATTTTGAATCCGGGTTCTGTGCAGGCCACTCGACTTCTTCCACATCAAATTTGCCAAACATGTCTTCATGGAGTTTGCTTTGTGCACAGGGGCATGGTCATGATGGACTGTGTTTGGCCCTCTTAGTATCCAGTGAAGGGAAATTATAATGGTACAGCAAGACTTTCTAGACAATTGTGTGCTTCTAACTTTGAGGCAGCAGTTTAAAGAAAGCCCACATATGGTCAGGTGTTCACAGACTTTTAGTCCTATAGTGTATTTTTACACTGGTTTGTGCACAGAGCCTGTTTGTTTACTATAATTTCTTTATATATTTTGGCTGGTTTGTACTATATTATACATAACTGTTCAGTTAATACATGCATGTTTTTTTTAATAGGGTGACACATTGTTTAGACATTTGCACTATTAATATTGGACTTCTGACATAACCATAGCCACAAGAGCCCTGTTGTCCTGGTTCCCTAAAAAATGTTTATACTGTGAAATAAAATATGATATAGAATTTTGAGTGCATCAGCCACTTCTTACAGATTGCCTGTTTCAGCTTTCGGCACCATAACACAGTTAACCAAAAGCATCTCTGAGATTTCTTGTGGTTCATCATTTGGTCTCTGATGTCAGCATCAGACATGCCTGCCCACTTATGAATCGAAATTTAATTTTCCATCATCCAATAGTGAGATGAACCAGATCAGTGATCAGCATCTGTGAGTATAGTAGTTAGTTTACTGATCAAACATAGACTTTTGAATTGTCACACGCAATTACACATTTTGGTGGTTTACCCGCTCACTCCACGTTTAGGGTCCCCCTGTTAAAAGAAACTGTTTACATGAATGAGATGGCAGATGGAGGAACAGCTCATATGGTTCTAATTAATAAAGGCGTTTTCATCCTTGTGAAGGCCAGGCTGGATTCATTACCAAGCTGCCACAACTGAACCACAATAATCTGGATTCTTCATCGTCAAAACAGTGGTCCTTCCAAAGAGTGTGTCACTGAGCTTACGGGCCAAACGGTCCTTTAGACACCGCTGCAGGAAACTAATGTTCAGTAATGAGCTGGACACAGGAACATATACAAAGCAATAGCCCTGTGGTACGAGTTCTGAGGAGATACATGGTCGGATGGCTGACTTGTGAGGGACGGTTGTAGTGGTAGAGTTTTCATTTTAAGTAGTGTAGATTTCTATATTTTCTTATAGAAATGTTCATGTGAAAATTATTCACCATGGAGCTGTATCTGTAAGCTGTTAAGTCGTCTGTCGGTGCTCGAAGATCCACTGACCTGGATGTGGTTTCATGTCTTCCTATTGAATTACTGCACACACAATCAGTTCTCAGGCCCTCCGGTCATGTGGCTTCAGTGGATGGTTTTAAAAGCTTACGTGTAATGCCTCCATCTCTGCATAATCCATTACTTTGAAGAAAGATTGTCTAAATGTTGAAAGACTTGGGATGTGTAAATTTATTTATTTATTTATTTTTAATAAAGGTTTTTGGTTTATTTATTACGTTGGGCATTAAAATTAAATACAGATCTGTGAATGAATGAAAAGTTGTTAGTGTTATGAAGGATTGTATAATTTTGTATTTCAGTTAAATGTGATTCGTTTGATATAACCAGTAGGGCTGGGTGATGTGATGCGTGCAGCTTACAAGTAGTCGAGATGCCTCGTAATAATTTCCCACCTCAGCAAAACAGAAAAAAACACCGACATCTCCACAAAAACCTCTCTTTCATTTATTAGAGCTGCAACAACTAATCGCTAATAATTGGTTATGAAAATCGTTGGTAATGAATCTCATTATTTATTAGTTGGTCTGCACGGGGTACGCTTACTTATTACGTTTCTTCTCTTCCGAAAACGCGCTTCAGAGAGTAAATACTAAAGTTGTGTCCCAAATTATGCACTCTAGTGTATGAATTTTACAAGGTAATATTGTCTCAAATGGAACATTAGAGTTTTTTACTAACTGGAGGTATAAATCGCTTCCTACGCGACGACGCATGACGTCATACACACGTAATGCCACGCCGATAGCTTCAGCAGATACCCAGAGTCACCGACAATGACTTTCTTCAGTTTACTGTTTGTCAAATGTTACCTTTTATTAAAAGTAATGTATATGTACTATTATATAATATAATCTTGTATATTAGTTTAGATTTTATATATAGGTATTTATGCATTGTTTTTATCGATGCACAAAAAGCACTTAATTAAACTACAGTCCTAAATGAATAATATATATTCTGAGGTGTGTGTGTGTGTGTGTGTGTGTGTGTGTGTATTGGGTTCTTTATATAATTGGACAAGCAGTTGTGTAAAGTTTTAGTCTGAAGTTTATATTTGTAAAACTCGGTTTGTGGATTTTTTATTTATTATTTTAATGAATGAAAAAGCGGTACTGATGCCCCCCCATCCGATTAATCGGGAAAAATAATCGGCCAACTAATCGATTATGAAAATGATAATCGTTAGTTTCAGTCCTAGTTTTTAGCGCATAAACAGCTACTTTAACTCCATTACAGTTACAGGCCTGAGTGGCTATTTGTACCGGTTATACTACAGTGAACAAGCTGACCAGCGGACAATAGCATGTAGAGTTAGCACCAAGCTAACAGACTAACGTTGGTGATCACGCTGATGTTGATGATTACTTTCTCAAAATAGTATGATCAGTGTTCTAGTTTATTGATTTATAAATATAATTGATCTAAAGCCAATACTGCTATAACCTAATTAAAATAGAGAAGGTGTGCCATGTGAGCGGCCATATTTATTTGATTTCACTCTGTAAAAAAGGGAAGGAACCATTGTAGGTGGGTAGTTAAGAGATGAGTCCGCTCAGATGCAGAAGATGCAATGACAGATGACGATCCCTCTTTTTGCAAGGGAAAGTAGACAGAAAGCTAGAAAATCCTCATTTTAAACAGCTTGTGTAAATGACTAATATTACACACAATATTCATGGCTTATTCACATGTACATGCAAATCCTGCAAATAATAGTAACAGCGGCTTACTAAAATATTTTAAATTATGAATCTAGTCATCAGCAAACGCTACAAACGTATCAACAGAAGTAGTTGGAGAAAATGTAAGCTGTTCGCTGCACCATAAATGCACTTTGTAAGTAACAGTGACCTGTACATTGCCAATTAAACAAATGGTGTATGTCAAACAAATGTGCATACTCAAGATATATTGTGAGGTCGGAAGGCTTAGGAAGGAAGTTGTCGTATCTAATTGAAATGTTTAGATGGGGAGGGAGATTAGATTTCATCCAGCCGTAGTAAGGTTGCGATGTGAAGGTTTTGCGTTTATATAGTACGGAATGCATCTAAACCGCAGAAATGTTCCAGTCAAAACACAATGCATTGTTGTCCGTTTCTCTCTGTTGGCATGGCATCATCTAAATCTGGTTCAAATACAATGTTGTTTGTCTGAGAAAATGTAATGTCAAACTAGGGCTTAGGTTCTTGCAAACATCTGACTCCGAATGGAGACCTGTACTGCACCTGTTTGGCCTACATGCTACAAATCTGCAACACATCCCCAGATTTGTGTGCTGAATATTGGGTGCTCACAGAAAAGCATCTCAAGACTTTTTACCCACCTTCCACTAAAACCAGCACAAGTCATCCGAAAGACATGAATATGCGAATGACTGTTTTCGGGACCATGGCAGATGTTTGGATTAGCCGGTGCCTCTCTATTGCACATTACTTCTGGCACACAAGCTGTTGAGTAAAGCGATGAATTAGAGTGGGTTTTTTTTTTTTTTTTTTTTGTGCGTCTCCGGTGCGTTTTAATAGCTTTTCCAAAAACACCTCTAATGAATGCCAGAGACCAGAAAAACATCTCTTGGGCAATACTGCCCTCTCTGCACTCGTGTTTCCATTTGTTGGGTTATCACTGACTGGTATTGGGGTCTGAAATATGACAAACGTCTACATATAGCCCCCCAGGTTATTTGGGATTACCCTTAGATCTTTCATTCATGTGCAGCAGTTTCTAAATGAGGTATTTGTGTAAGACGTTGTGTAAAGTTGTGCAAAGGCCCTGCTTAGTAACTTTTCTCCCACATTTTCTTGTATCTGTGGTCCAAGTTAATATTCTTTTACCCATACTAAAATGCCCGGGCTGCCTTAGCTTGCTGCTCTATAATAACTCCATCACGATGCTCATTGTGTGTGTGTATAGGCACATTCATCCTGAGACAGAAGTGGAAAGTGGACCCTACAGGAGTTTTTCTTTTTTCTCCTCTCACTGAAAACCATATCAAATATCGCACTCGTGATGGAAGATCCGATAACATTCCCTTGGAATGTCGCAGAGCCCATAATCACTGAACATCCTGGTATCAAGTGAAATCATTTTGCCATTAAACCCTACATAAAGCTGCCTCTTGAATAACACGCCAGTGCTATGCTCTATTGACGGAGGCTTTTGCAGCGGCCACATAACCAGCTCGACTCGAACATGCGCCCAGAGCCAGAAAGAAAAGGAGGAGGGAAGCTTTCAAGGGAAGCGAACTGAAAGACAAGTAGGGAGCATTTACAAAAGGAGGCAGTGAATAGGAGAGCAATGGTTGTCGGCACTATTCACGTTTCTGTGCCTGTCCTTTTCAAAGTGCCACAGTGAAAGCAGAAGGACTCCCCTGTCTTCCCTCTCTCTGGTATGTTTTGCATGCAGTACACAGCTCCAGCAGCCAAGAATGTGTTTTCAGCACCTGCTTTTTCTCCACACTTCCTTTTTTAGACATTTTAGCACTTGTTGGGGTTCTTTGTGGCAGTGTTTTAGAGAAGCAGCAGTGCTATTCTAAACCCACTCTTCCTTGTGGTTTTGCAGGCCTATTGGCTTAGCAAACATTTTTCCACCTTCTTCCACTTTACTCACTGCAGCATTCACTACCACCAAATGCCTTGTCTATCCTTGTTTAGTTTCTTTTAATAAATATAGGAAATGGTGTGTTTACCAATATAGCCTGTGGAGTGTTTATATATAAAGTTGTTTACCCTTGTCATGCCTCTGTCGATCCAAGGGCTTTCACAGAGCAGTCAGTGTGAAAACAGGGTGTAGCCTTGAAGCAGAGAATGACCTTGTTGTTAAATAAGCCCATGTCCGTGGCAAAAGCCCACTTTATTCCATCCCCTTCAGTTCAAGATGCTCGGTGCCCTTACTTTCTTGTAGTAGCTTGTAGACTAAAATGAGTACCAAAATACTCCCAAAAGGAGTCCCCAACAAATGAACTGGAAACACTTCCACTTACATGACTGTAAGACTAATTCTAAACAAGTATTTAAAAAAAACAAAAAACAACAACAACAAAAAAACTATTTTTGGGAGGCTGAAAATTGGGGCGGTGCTATAATCATTGGAAAAATGTCTGTGCTACTGACTAGAAGCTTTTGAATTCAAATGTTGTGATCAGCACTTTAATTGTTCAACTAGATGCTTGGCTTGAATCTTGCCTTACTTGAAGGTTGGCTTGCATAAATATACAAATATATAAATGTAACAATCTTTTATTTTGAAATCTGTTTCCCTTCATCATGTGGAAGTAAGGATAGGGTTGTAGTTGCTTTTAAAACTAACTACATGTACACACAAGGGCGGTTGCATGTGCTATATTCATTTGATGTCAATACTATTGCGCTTTTCGTTAATTTCTCTTCTCACTGGTAGGATGTTACTACAACATCGGTTTATTTGGCCCAATAAAAGGCCACATTATTATAGCTCCTTCAACTCTTGCCATCAACCCTGTTTGCTTTGTGCGGAGGAAGGTATTGGTCAGAGGTATTCTGGTGCTGGCAAGGTGCATTTTTGGCTCTGACCTGCCCAAAGTGTGCAGAGGTTTTAATCCTCCATGTGTATGAAAAGTACACAGACGGGTATGCCAAAAAAGCCGCTTGCATATCTGCAACATAGTCATGTGTGAAATATTACCCCACGCTAATAGTTCTAGTGCCATGGCTTTGATTCTCTAACCGATTGTCCATTCTGTTTGGAGGTTTTGCTTAAAACAAGCATGTAGCGGGGAAAGTGTAGGCCATAAGTGTTATCAATTCCCTGCTACACTTAAGCACTACAAAGGTCAGGCCTCCTCAGAGAACAAGACTCTGTCTATACCTTGCAGTATTTTGTGCAGCCCAAGGTAGGCTTACTTTCACTTAATCGAGTAAGCTGTGACACCGTGGCAGTTTTTCCTGCCCCTTGGCCCTTCGCTGCAAGCCAGACCAGCATGCTGCGTTTCATGTCTGTGCTCTAATATTGTCACATGGAAATGGTAGTCCCATCTGAAAGTAGTTTTCTGTCTGCTCTGCAGCTCAGGTCTAAGTTGGTCTGCCCGCTCGCTCCTCGATTACTTTTAGCCCACACCTGTTTGGTATTACGCTGATTGTCTACCCTCCTGACCATCTGTGCTGATAAGGCAACCCGAGCAGTAAGGATTTTCCACCAGCAACTATTCCACAATTTTTCTATGCTAATGAGACCTAAACACTACAGCAAAACATGAGTGGAGTCACCCCTTTCAGCTTCCCCCTCAAAAAACTGGATTAAACTTGACCTCTTTCCCTATACATTGCTTTTCCAATCATGTGTGAACGCAGCCTTTTTTGGTTGTTGACTTAAAGGAGACATGACCCTTTTTTACAAGATGTAATTAAAGTTTCAGGTGTCCTCAGAACGTGTCTGAAGTTTCAGCTCAAAATACCCCACGGATCATTTATTATACCATGCTGTAAATGCCCTTTTTGGGTAGAAGCAAAAACACGCTGTTTTCGTGTGCGTCTCTTTTAAACGCAAATGAGCTGCTGCTCCCCTCCCCCTTTCCAGAAGTGGGCTGTGCCTTTATAGCTTGTGCTTTGAAGATTACAGCAACAACGAATCAGAAGAACCAGTATTTCGGACACCACAAATCCCAGTGTTCAGGCCTATATGTATGAACCCGTGTCAGACACTGATGGAGAGACTCGGGCCGAAGTAACAGCTGTGACAATGAACCAGGACGTTTCTGAATGGTTACTCCATGAATATAATCGGAGAGAAGGGTAACTTTAGCCACATTAGCCGTGGCATCTGCTAACAAGCTCATTCACAAAGCAGTCTGGTGTGAAATGATTCACACAAAACGTACACAGTTTTCAAAAAGACAATCACCTTACTGTATTGTGTTTAATAAAGGTGTGGTTATGAATTAGACAGTAAGCGTTTTCAGATGTAAAAATGATGCATGAATTTGGCTATTTTTTTGGCAGACATCTCCTTTGAAAATAAAACTTCTCCACTGCGTTGTCAGTGGCTCTGATGCTGGGAGTACATGAAGACTCTTGCGTTAATTCTTAAGCCAACAACAGAACACAAAGCGCACGAAGCTGAGACATTCCTCTCATCACTGTAGCTGCTCCGGCGTGGAGAACATGGCGGACTGTGTGCAGCTCTCTCAGTGGAGAAGCTATGCTAATGGAGCAGAGTCCGTCAGCAGTCATGGGCGGGGCCTGCTCTAATATGATGTCACATTGGAGAGAAGATTAAAACGACTCATTTTGAGACAGTGTTTATGAATTATGGGGAATATAAATAAAAGGAGTGGGTGGATTTTTACCATTATAGGGTGGCTGTGTACACACACTGCCCACACATTTATGTTCAAATTTTTAGACTTGTGAGAACATCAACCGATTACTTTACAGTATTAAATACGATCACAGAGAACTACATGACTGAAGAGATATTCTCTCTGTTCAAGGGCTCTATCTATTTACAAATGTTGTTTTTTTGCAAGGCAGCACTGCATACTTTTCATCACAGCCACAGCAACTACTGAAGAGGGATTTAATGGAACGGATGTTTTAAAAAATTTGACAAGGGCCAAATTGTGATGTTTAGACGACTTGGTCAGAGCATCTCCAAAATGGCAGGTCCCGTGGGGTGTTCCCAGTATGCATTGGTTAGTACCTACCAAATGTGGTCCAAGCAAGGACAACCGCTAAACCAGTGACCAGGTCCCAAGGTTCATTGATGCGTGTGGGGAGCAGTGTAATGTACTGGGCGATGTTCTCCTGGGACACCTTGAGTACTGGCATATATGTGGGTATTACTTTGACACATACCACCTACCTAAACATTATTGCAGCCCGAGTACACCTATTCATGGCAACAGTATTCCCTTATGGTAGTGGCCTCTTTCAGCAAGAGAACATATCCTGCCATACTGCAAAAATGGTTCAGGAATGGTTTGAGGAACATGACTACGAGTTCATTGTGTTGACTTGGCCTCCAAATTCCCCAGATCTCAATCCGATGGAGCGTCTGTGGGATGTACTCAACAAACAAGTCTGATCCATGGAAGCCCCACCTCTCAAATTACAGGACTTAAAGGATCTGCTGCTAATGTCTTGGTAAAAGATACCACAGCACACCTTTTAGAGGTCTTGTGGAGTCCACCCCTCGACGTGTCCGGGCTGTTTTGGCGGCTCAAGGTGGACCTGCACAATATTATGCAGATGGATTTAATGTTATGGCTGGTGTGTGTGTGTGTGTGTTTGTTTTTCTTGTTGTTGTTTTTTTAGATAGATGGATAGGTTTATTGATTGATTGATTGATTTTTGTATTTATTTTTCTTTTCCAGCAATGGGTTATGTGGTTAAATTATACATATTTTGATGCCATGAAAACCACAGTATTTTAGACAGGGTTATCATTCTGTGAAAATGTTGAACAATAACGCCACTATTCCTAAGAAAATAAAATGTCATTTTGGTGATGCATTTGATGAATGCAATACAAAGCATTGGTTTGAGGAAATGTAAGAGCCAGTCCACACTGTAATAATCCTGAATAAAGTCTGTTAATTCAGCTAGTGTTTGTTGATTGATTTTTGGATGGCTGGACGGACATCAGCACACAAGAAAGACAAAATGCTGAAACACTTGTATTCAGTGTTGGCTGTGAGTAGGTTTAGATTGAAGGAGGGTACATATTTGTGCAAAATAAACTATTAGGCTAACGTGCAAAAATGTGTATATGCACTTAGAAGAAGCTCACACTCTGTATTCATAATGCGGGTAAAAAACAGTTGGTATTGTTGATCATTGACCCATGCCTGGGTATATCTGGCTTCCTCTTTTTTTGTTTTTTGTTGAGTGTTCGTCCAGTAATCACCTGTATTAGATTGCAGATCTTCCAATGATTTCTATTCTAGTGCCTGTGCATATCTTGAAGCTTGTTTAGCAGAGTTCATTCTTCCTTTAATTTCCATTCAGTGACCAGTTGTCTTTTTCTTAATGAAAACCAGACAGGTCATGTGATTATCATGGCAATGTATTCGGGCAGTCTGTAGGTACCTAAAACCACTCATTTCCTTTTCCTTGGAGTATCAGGCATGCAAATCGTATATCCTGCCACATCCTGTTAGCAATAACCCTTGGAAGAGAAGAATATGATTAAAGAGGGGATAATGAATGAATCTCATCTTGCTCATGCATGTTCAAAGACAAACATCCACGTAATCCTTTTCTGAATCTGATAAATGCATTCATCTCATGTTTGTCAGCCTGTCAGGACTCTGCTTTCTGGGTTTGTTTTGAAGTATTGGTGGATAATGTTGTAAGAGAAGCACCCTCTCCACCCCTTGCCTGGTCCCTCGATCTCCCATGAGCACCACCAGTGCTTGTGAGCTGCACACTCGGGCATGCAAGATAAGGCTTTTAGTACAGTAAGGCTTTTGTCTTACCTGAACATGCTCCCCCACCTGGCCTTTAGGCTTTGTTCTGGTTTTACAAAGGTTTGCCTTAGGAACTGCACGGTCCTGTCCAAAATATAATAGTGAAACGTATAACTGGAGTTGTTGTATCCTGATGCACATCCTTATATTTGTCACGATACCAAAAGTCTAGTGGTCGGTTCTGATACCAACAAAAGTACTTGATACCACGGTGTGTGAAAATAAAAATACTCTCCTGTTGGACATCCTCCTCAGGGAGGGAGGGAGGCAGGTGGGGGGGGGGCATTAGGAGGTAGTTTATAACAGTGCAATGTGTTAGCGAGGTTAACAAATATCTGGCTATCTCAAACATTACATGGAGCATAAAGTTAGCTGGTTTCAAGGCCACAAGGCCAACTGCCCCAAACAAACATAATATAGGACCGTCTTTCAGGATAAGGATTAGAAGTTTTACTGTTTTTATATGATGTTAATATGACTTGAAACTCACTCACCTGGAATTATTGGAAGAGATCGGGTGCATGTCTTTCAGGTGCTTTGCCAGATTCGAGGTGTTTCCTCGCTTTGTTTGAAATGAACGATAGCATCGGTTGGACACCGGCTTCAGAGCATCAAGTATGTGTTACTTCGCATTCGAGGCGGATGATGACTATTTTCCATTTTCGACTCTTACCACCTTTCATCTCAATGAGTCGGGGCGGAGCTAAACTTGTCTCCATCTTCTGTAGTTTTTCCTGTGTGCTCGTAGGCAATCTTCTTCTTCTTTACTGTTTGTGGACCGACTAAAACACTTGCGCGTATTTGCTGCCCCATCAGGTCCGGAAGAATTCGTCTGACAGGTTCCTCGGTACCTTCGTTACCAAAGGTACCTTTGCTACTGCAGAAAAATAAGTACCGTCATGTTTTTTTTAAAGAATTTTGGCACCGAAGTATTGGTTCTCCTGACATTCCTATTGCAGATGTTCCACTACATCAAATGTTTTTACTTACTGATGCTCTCAATGGAATTTGGTGATTTCTGCCTGGCATGACAAACTATGTTTGTGTTTACAGACATAATGGGTATTGTAGGTATGTAATTTCACTTTATGTATCAGGTTAATATTAGCTTCTTACACACCAAGGAACCTGTGCTTCCCAACTGGGGGGACAAAAAACTTTTACTTTGCTGTCCAAGTTTAAAAAAATATATAATAATAATTAAAAAGTACATTATTTGTGTTAGTCTACTGTAATGCATTTGAGTTTAGTTATTGTTTCCATGTGCATTTTATTGGCTTTTATTGCATTAGTCACTAATTGGGATTGTGCTTTTTGTTTAGGTTAACATGCTTGCTTCCAGCTATGTCACCATTCGGCTATTTCTGCACTCTGATATGTGTTTAGTGTTGGGAGACATGTGCTAACATGTGCTCAATCTCAGCAATAGCCAGGTCCGTGAGGTAATGCCTTCAGCTCTCAGTGGACTTTCTGCATCTCTGGGGTGTTGTATTATGACAGACAAAGGTTTCTGTACAGAGTAGGGGAGTAATGCCGTGCCGCCATTTATATCTGAAACAGTTTATTCCTCCAAATGTCCGTATCTGTATTAAAATTTTAACCGGCGGTTGGTGCGGCATAAACAGGAAGAGGGGTTTTGTGAATTAAATGTGAAACCTACCACTATGTGAATGAATTAATGAATGCCTTTGTCACTATGCACATGTACATTGAAATTAAGAGCCACTCCTTAATTTTGTGCCAACATATACTTAGATAAAAACAAAAAAATAAAATAAAATATAATGAAATATATATATATATATCTATAATGTATATATATATGTATATATATCTATAATGTGTATATATATGTATATATATGAGCTGCTCTTGAAAGTTTAAAAAAAAAAACCTCACCTGTGCAATGTTCTTGTTTTGCGTTGTCAGTGAGTTCCTAGTCCTGATGTATGCCTCTAGTCTCAACCAGATCTCCTTAAAACCAATTTAGCAAGCTTTCTTATTTCTTTTTAAAGAAAGCGTTCCTCGTAGTTGTACGTGTATTTGTATGCGTTTAGAGTAAATGATCTGTTCAGTCTAAATAATGTATACAGTTACACCCCTAATACAGAGACAAGTTCATTTTATTTGCATGTTTGAGCTTAAATCTTGGTCCCGCTTCATTCCCACCCATCATGTCATGGATTTTCAAAACCATCTTCTCTGTACCACCCTGCAAGGCTCACACACCCACCAATCTGAAGATAAGATATAGTAGCAAGATATGCTGCTGTAGAACTTTTGAAGCGCCCCTGGGGAAAAAAATAATAATAATAATTAATATATATATATATATTAATTATTTTTTTTATTTGTGTGGTTGACCACAGAGCCTTTCAAAGTAACTTGTTACTCATTTCAGAAAGCAAAGAGGATAGATTAAATGCTTCCCACAAAATACAGTGGAGTGAAAAGACTGTAGAGGATTTATTGTAAACTAGTAAACTCTCGCTCGGCCATCTGTGTGTGTGGGTGGGGGGCATTAACGTGATCCATAAAAGCACTGGGTCAAGCACCCTCAACCCCTCAGATGCCCATATTCAGTCCATCCCCCATGAGCTGGTGGTGCTTTGCTATTCCCACAAAGTCTTGTTTCAGCATGAATCTGATTAGAACCTACAAAGCTGGGGTTTAAGTGAAAGAACAGAAAAACTTCGACTACAGACTACACCCCCCACTCACCCAAGTCTGCCTCTCTTCCTCTCTTTCCTCTTACTTTCCTTTCAATCTGCTTTTAACTGGCACAGAACAAAAATAAGAACAGAAAATTCACAGACCCTGAGCATGGTAATTACACCAAGTGAAAATCCGTGGGTGTGTCTGGTGTTCCTCACACTTCAAAAGTAACAGATTTTTTATTTTATTTTTTCCACAGTGACAGGTCATCAATGACTCATACAGTCGCTGTAACCTGGCACAGTAAGTCAATTAGGTCTGGAGTCGTGAAATGTTCCTTCATAAGTGGTCAGCTTGGTGCTGTGGGTGTCCATCAATCCAGCAGTCTGTTTGTGGAATTCTTGAAACAGCTTTTTTCAAAGAGCCTAAGGTTTAAAATTTTGCTCCCACTGAATGCCCCAAAGTCCAGAACGTAGTAATCAAGTCACACTGGAGGTTTTCTGAGCTGTAAGTGGAATGCTCTTTACTGGCCAAGTCATTCACCCACCCAGAGCTGTATTTCAGTCACCGAAATGTCTGAATGAAGAAAGACCATGGGGAGGGAAAAAAAAAAGCAGGAAATGAAAATGGCTACATTAGTTGCCTGGCAGGAAAGATGGACAGTTGATGGTTATGGTTTATGTTTCTGCAATCAAGTATTAAACATAAATTACTCGTTCCTTTTGATCCTTTGAAATGGTGGCTTTGTATACAAAAGGCTGTGATTGCTATATAGTTCAGAGTATTAATCCCAATAGATCTTGTTGATCGTGCACACCACACCACAAGTAAATCTGCTGTGGTCTTCAGAAACCCACGAAAATTCTGGAAAACAGTAAAAAAAAATAAATAAAAAAATTCAGTGCTCCACCATATTTTTTTTTTCTGCTAAGAATATACTTTTGAGATCTGTACTGTAAGAAAACCAATGTATTGTAACAAAATGGTATGGAAATGATTTTATTTAGGTGATCTTGTCATAGCTGTCTGCATGCAGGGATCATGTTGGGGAAGGAGCCAGTTATCATGCTGACCTAAGCATATTCAGTTTCTGATCAGATACTGGTCGTCAGGATGTCTGAGATGTTCCCATGCCTTCACATGGTCATTAAAAACGGAGAATAGCCAGTCCCTCCAGGATTTTGCGATCACAGAAATTAATGGAAAACTCCGCAATATTTGGAGGAGCTTGCAATTTTTTCGAAATAACCTCAGATTTGACCCAAGACATGTCATGTGACGTCATCACTACACATTCCGTTAAAGCACTCTTCGATTTGCACACATCAAACATGAGTACAGCTAAACATCTCATTTAGCAACAAACATCACTGTGAAAGAATATTGTGCAATTGCAGTTTGTCCGGTTCAAGTAGTTTTCCGCAAAAAAAACCCCACAAAAACTCCACAAATTGATCGCAAAGTCTGAAAAAATCAGCAGCAAAATCAAATATCGCTGGCCGCAGCAATCACAAAAAGCTTGCAGAAATCCTAAACAGACTGAAGAGCTTTTGCACACTGTGTACAGATGACTTGTTTATAAAATAAATTACCTAATAAAAAACAGTAATGAAAATTAATTTGGTCAGCAGACCTGACTGAATTAATCCATGATTATTTCCACACCAAAGTCAGCAATGGGGATCAGTCGAGTGAAGAGATGTCAATGAGGCTTCTGTTTAAATGCCATCAGTCGCTTTTACCTCAAGTGATGAAACCAAGACTGATAAGGGTATGGTAATGCTGATGGTCAGTCTGACAACCCAAATTCCATTGTTAAACCTATAGTTCTTTAAACTTTTTTCAGTAAGTAGAATTGGTTTTATATATATTTATTTAAAATATGGTGGGGTGTCTTTCAGTGGAATTGGAATGAAATCTTTAAATGGTTTAAAAAGTTTAGGGCTAACCAGTGTTTTATATGCAATAACCTTGCTTCTTGCTGATGTATATGAAAAACATATTTCAGTTCATGTTTTCAGACCAGAAAATGTCAATGTGACTATAGTGAAGAGTCTCTCCAGGTTGCCATACAAATATTACCAGTGTTACTCTTCGTACTCTTTATTGCTGTCCTGTACGAGTTGGGGGGAGGAGCTGCATTCCCCTTCGCCTTTGTTTAAAGATAGTCACTTACAGGCTGATCAACTTACATGGTTCCACTCGACTCAGTCGATGTCCTATACCTGAGATAGGATTGCCCCAGGGCGCAGCTAGAGATTTCAGCTTCACGTGTTCCTGTGTCACGGCGATGTGGGAATCAGCCTCCAGCTTGAAACCCCAGCCACCTATCCATCAGCACCTGCTCTCTCACTGCTAATGGTGATAAATGCACTCGTCTTTTGGGGCACAGGTGTGAGGTACAGCCCAGGAGTGAGGCTTTTTTGGGTCGAAGCTGCTCCAGGAATGCAGCTGTGACCAAGACCTTGTTTAGATTACCACATCCTTTGGTTGAGTTATTAGAAAGTGTAGGCGAGCCTAAGGGAAGAGAGAGGCTGTTAAGGTTTGGTGATAGTGAAGGGTGAGGACCTCAAACATAAACATCCTCAAGCTGAGATTTCTTTTTTCATGATGTATAACCGTGATAACTAGCATAATGTATGAATTCCAACTGCCTTAAAGGATGATAGAAAGAACACTCTCAGGCCTGAAATGCACAGAGGTGGGGGGAAGTGGAAGCGTTCATTATTTTGGCCATTTTGTGTAGGTCTTGGCTCAGTCATAGATTTATGGGATGCATTTCTTTTTCTCCATTCAACCCCACATATTCAGGTTGGAAATTCTGCTTGCATGTTGTCACTTTTCTGACCTTCACATTGTGATTTAGTCAATTTTATTTCTCCTCCTTGATGCTAAGGGAGGACAGTGTGTTAGTGATTGGTGTCATGTGTTGACATGGTCTGCTGCTTTGAGAAATGTTTTTGTGCTGCTGTGGTTTTCTCCTCCCAGAGACTCCAAGCCCTGCAAAATCCATTAGTCTCTAAATGAGAGCATAAGAGGGTTTTTTTTTGTAGTGAAATGCAGAATTCATATGGACCCTGAATAATGGAATGTCATAAAACATATTTTGCATGGAGAAGCTAATGGAGGTTTTAAAAAATGTTTGCCTCATTTTTGGTTGTCTCCCTCATGTGTAATCAGTGCTTTTTTTGTGTTTGCAGGTCTGGATGCTGAGCTTTACTATGTGAGGGACGATGTGGTGAATCATTACGCGCTCTCCTTCATACTGCCAGTACCCAGCGAGACCAACAGCCTGCACTTCACCTGGCACTCCAAGAGCAAGGTACGTCCTGTTCATCAATACACTTCCTGTCTTGTACATATTTAGCAGCTTCAAAAAAAGTAAAAAAAAATAAATAAATAAAATTGTGGGCTTAAGGAAAAATCAACGTTCCTTTTTTGTCTTTTGCACTTAGTAGGAATGTGTACATTTATCATGCGTTACTGGTTATTAAACTGAATAATGGCTAAATGTACAGATTCGGAATCCTAGTCCTTCGAAATCTTCACCAATATAGTTTGTAGAAACGAGACTGGAATTTATTTTCCCTTGTCATTTGATGGGTATTTTCTCTTCTGACGTCCCTATTGTAGTAAAAGGTGTTAGAAACTTGAAACACATGCTAGTAGGTGCAACAAGCCTGTCATGTATAAGCAATTTGAACTGATCTTTACTATAACGCACACTAATCACTGACTTCCCACAAGGCTTCAAGCCTTTACTCTTTATTCTTATTAATGGCTGAATTATTTCATCTGTACATTTTAATTAGTTAATGGGGATTTTATTATCTGCAGCTTGTAACACTTGGCTTTCGGTTGTATTTATAGTGAGTGCATGAACATACACAGCCAGGGGGAAAAATGTTGAAAATGTGCCAAGAAGCTGTGAAATTCCATAGGGACTCGATGGTACACATGTCCTGTAACTCAGCTGTTGGTCTGAAATGTGACCTACAACAGGGCAGATATAATGACTTTTAGCCATGCAAATGTTGCAGCTGGTTTTGAGTCAATAATAAAAACATATTTAACATGGCCTGTTTGTAGTTACTGGGTCTTTGTGATCACTTTAATGAATTCACTTAAGAGATGCACCGATTGTATCTGTATGTAGTTTAAAAACATCCGATGATCAGGGCCGATTTGTATCCTGTCAATCAAAAGAAGCCATAAAAACACATCGATTTTGTGCTGTGTGTAAAGATGCCGTCTCTTGTGTGGAATGAGGACAAAACTGCAGTCTGTAAGCTTTGTAATCTCTGCACTGCTAACATTTTACACCAGATGCTGCAGCAGTGAAGCAGGAGTTTCGGCATCAAGTCTAAATCCCAAACCAAATTAATCACTGTGTGTCATTTTATTAATGTGATTAGTATGAAATGAAAGATGCTATATAAATCAAAAGCTTGTAGTGTACATTTTTCTTGGCTTATTATTTATGGTAAACATTAAGGATTCATATGAAACCAGAACTGTAATAGTAGGGTGAGATTGAATGAGCGAATTAATATCTGTCTGTGGAGATGAAAATCTGTAGTTTTATAATAATCAGTGTAATTAAACAACACAACCATTTCTGTCTGTAGATCAGAGGTTGTATTCACACAGAATCCTGGGAATAAAACTAGTTTCTAGCTGGCTGACACATGGGCAGTATAGCACTAAAATCAGGTCATATTCCTGCTGATACTTTGGGGTAAACCAGAGGACTCTTAAGACACTAAGACTGAATTACGAACAATCCTCAGTAACATGGCTGACCCCACGCTCTGACCCCAGCTTCCTAACGAGCTGTGATATGTGAAGAAAAGAATTTCACTGTTCTGTAATCTATATGTGACAAATAAAGGCAGCTTCTTCTAATGAATATTGAAAGGAGTATTGAAATGATATTTGATTAGTAAGTGAAGCAGCACCTCTGGAGACGCGACTCTCCTCAACAAGGCCAGGTTCAAGGCCAAGTTCAGTTATGCAGAGAAGACATTCCGGTACAGGATTTCGCTTAGGGTTTTTTTTTGTGTGTGCGATTGTTACGGCCAAAAATGTTTGATTTTTAATGTGACTTTTTTAAAAATTTGTGATGCAACATGAGTTGTTTTTTTTTTTTTTTTTTTTACTTGAATTGGCAAAATTGAATTTCACAAAATTGTTTTGCATGGTCTTTAGCATTGATGTTTGTTGGTAAGTAAGACTTTTTGGCTGTACTTTTATAGAATGCACGTTGTCACATGACGTGTCTTGGCCCAAATCTGTGGAAAATCTGCAGTAATTTAGAAACATCGCAAGCTCCTCCGAATGTTGTGGAGTTTGCTTGATTTTTGTATTCATTTCTGCGATCGCACAATCGTGAAATCCTGCGTCATGTTTTATATAAAAAATGACCGCTATTAATAATTCATATCAAACCATTGCTATCGATGACCGCATTTATCATAAGTGAATATTGACCGTAATTCGCCAATCTGTCTTAAACTTATTGCACAATATATTCTAATAATAAAAAAAAGAAAATTAACGTTGCCTTCACTTTCATACCATGCACGGATACACTATGATTTAGTCTGCCAAGTAGCTGTCTAAAGCGATAATTAAATGTGAAATACAAAGCCTGTCATTGATACGCATGTGGAGGCTGCACTGAGGCTGCACTGACCATTTGCAAACCACATCAGCCAATCACTTCAGATATTCATTCATGAAACATTCCGTCACCCATAGCAACAGGGTAAACCCTGCCCCTTCTTCTTATTTTAGGAGTTCCTCTCAGCAATCATGCAAAACGTTTCAGGACCATTTAATGCCACTTAAGAAGAACTCTTACTGTAAAGATAAGATTATTTGTGGTTGTTTGCTAGATTTGTTAAATAATTTGGTTTTAAATTATGAGAGGCTTTGTGGGCCTTTTTTTCTGGCTTCCCTCATCTCTATACTGCCATCTGGTGATGATTATGCTGAATCGAGATGGACTTGAAAGTAAACTACAGAAACACACACTTGCATTGCCTTTGAGTACAAATGCAGATATGGTTCTAATGCTGGTGATTTATTTTCTGTACCTGGACCTCTTCCTCCTTGCTCTGTGCAGGTCGACTATAGGTTGGGTTTCCAGGTGGAGAACCCTGCAGCTATTGACCAGCCTCATAGCAACATTTCAGCCAGTGGGGAGGTTCCGCTCACACACTCGGGTATCTCTCTCTCTCTCTCTCTCTCTCTCTCGCGCGCACACACACGCACCCTTGTAGAGATCTTCTATAACAGTGGTTCTCAAAGTAGGCTTCCAGGGGTTCACTAGTAAGCCTGCAAATAATGTCAACTTGAACCATTGTGATCTGTTGGTGGACTGTTCTGGAAAGCCCCATGTCTGTAATAAATGGACAGAATATTGTTGTACAGTTAATGTTCATGAAATAAATCTCAATTGAGGGAGTCCATAGAATTTATTTTAGACTACATCTACATTAATCCAGATAAATTTGAAACGCTTCTTTTTCTCCACGTTTTGAACTTCCGTCTACACTGAGTCGCCATTTTCTGGCCAGCAAAAATACGAGCTTTTCGAAAACACTCTCCCAAGGGAAAACACTGGTTTTGCGTTTATAGTGTGGGCCGATAAAACGGAGATATTAAACTATGACGTATGTTCAGTCATGTGGCCATTCAACTCATAAGAAACATAATGGATGTTATACTGCAGTTATTGTGCCTTCTGTCCAGTTTGAAAGCTTTGTTAGCGATTAATGGCACTTTATACAACCTTCAAATTGCATTTTTAAATACATGCCTGATGGACATGATGCAGGCCAGAGCATAGGTTTTCACACATGCGCAGTATAGGGATGTAGGCGTTTTCAGACATTTCAGTGTGGACGAGTAGTTTTTGGAAAACGTTTGAAAAAGCCAGTGTAGACTGAGAGAGCGTTTTAAAAGGAAAAATGACGTCCGATCTTTCCGGATTAATGTAGATATTGCTATAGTTAGCAGTGTCCCTGGTTAAAGTTTGAGAACCCTTGTTCTAGAGGGGCTCAGTTGTCTGATAAGTACACAACTCGTGTCTATTCACACAGTGGAATTTTATCAGTCAGCCAGCTGTGTTTGTGTCATTGGTGTTTAGTCTGATAGTTGTATTTGTTTCTTGTGTGTAGTTTTCAGGGTGGACCTCTCCTGTTCTGGGAAAGTGGATGGTGAGGCCATTCTGACAATGCAGCTGAATCTGACAATCCACGCCAACAACTTCACAGTGCTGAATTTCAAACGCAGGAAAATGTGCTACAGAAGTAAGACCTGTAGCATAATTGTAGTGCTTGCATTTGTGTCCTAGTGTACATTCCACACAGACGTGTGCTTTATGTCTATTGTCTGAACCATCCCTTCATCTCACCCTGTAATATGAGCTGTAATAAGAGTATTGTAGGTGACGTGGCTTTCTCTCTGCGATACTGATGCTGTCACAGTGATTAGTATTATACCAACTTGTCCTTGTTTCCAAGGGCTGGTCTGTATTTGCTGTTCTAAATGTCTGTTTTGCTTTGTATCGAAGAAAACCACTTCCTGAGTGAAAATTTTTACAAATTTCTACCCACCATTTTAATTTATTCTTTTGATTATTATTTGGGGTTTGACAACTGCCTTGTCCCTGAGTATTTTTTTTTTTTTTTGTTTTTTTTGTTAAGAGATGGGTGTAACCTATACGTTTTATCTTATTTTTAACAAGGAATTGACCAGCCAGATCCTCCCAAAATCCTCCTTCCGTTATCCAACAGCACAGTACCAGACTGTAAGTACTTTCCACTATTCTGTGTTTACAATGTTCAATATTTAATTGTTGTAATGTGACACTGGGTGGTTTCAATTGTAATTTCAGTATTAGTTGTTGTAGATTAATTTTTTAGTTGTTGTAGATTAATTTTGTTGGATTTCTCTGACTTAGACCTGTGCTCTGTGTATCCCTCAGTAGACAGCGCCCCTACAACGTCCACCAGAGTGTTCTACATTAGCGTTGGAGTGTGTTGTGCTGTCATCTTTCTCGTGGCGATCATCCTTGCTGTGTTACACCTGCACAGCATGAAGAGAGTCGAGGTGGATGACAGGTGGTTGTCTTTTACCATAGTTCTGGCACTTTTACAGTTGTTGGTAGGAGCAGTGGTACAAGGACAAAAAGTTTTGTTGAGTTTGATCGATTTTATTCTTTAAGTGTTGTACTGCTTTGTTTCATGTGCTTTACGTAAGGTATAATCCATGGCAAAGTGTTTGTTACACGATTTTAGTTCGCGATGTAGAGACAAAGAACCACCCGATGTAAAGCGGAGAATCATGTAAAAAGAAAAAAACATGTAAGAAGCTTGTAAAATCCTAGCCATGGATTATATCACTTAGCTGTCTGTACAGAATTTTGAGACTTTTTGTGATTGCTGTGGCCAAAAATGCTTGATTTAGCTACGGTTTTTCCATAGTTGGTGATGCAACTTGCATTTTAAGTTTTTTTTTGTTTTGTTTTTGTGGAAAACTTCTTGAATTGGCAAAATTGCTATTACACAAATTTTTTTGTTTGTTTGTTAGTAACTGAGTTTTTTTAGTTCTACTCGTGTTCGATGCACATGAGTTGAAGAGGGCTTTGGCTGAATCTGAATGCGTGTTGTGATGTCTCATGATGCGTCTTGGCCATCATTTGTGGTGATATTTTTTTTTTTTTTTTAATTGCAAGCTTCTCTGAATATTGTGGAGTTAAATCCTAGAGGAACTGGCATATACCATGGTCACTTGCCCGCATTGATGAGTTAAAACTGCCATTGATCTTTGCAGTGCAAAATTTGACTGAAAGGATCAAAATAACAAATTGTTAGTTATTTTATATATGTATACACAAATTATAATGATGACAGATGTAAGGTAGTACGATAGGATTAAATTTTTTTGAATTAATTATCATAAATAATTATTAGAGAAATTTGTGTGAGCAAGAGAGTTATCTGCGTCTGTGTCGTGTCTCTAGTAATCACAAAGCTGTGTGTTTAGCTACTGTGCACAACTGTAACTGTACGTTACTATGGTTACAATTATTTATTGGAAGTACTTTAATTTAGAGCAGTGATTAAACCGGCTGGAACTGCCTGTGCATTATACAGTTTGAATGCACACCTTCCAGCCAATCAGAATCGACTATTCAGACAGACCATGGTATAAACACGTGTAACTGTTTATCCTGGTGTCTTAACCTTTTGTATCTTGGCGATAACAAAATCTTTCTCAGGAATCAGTTCTGCTGAAAGTCATATAATGAAATTTTCCTGCATAATGGACTTCTTTTATTCTTGTTTTGAGATTGATATTATTATCTTATTTGCTAATTCAAGTCAAAGCAGCACTATGTCTGTAAAGTCGGTTCATAAACTCGTGACGCATTCTCATTTTGCTTTTAGTGGCAACAGCTCTAAGGCATTAGAATGTAGGCAAGAGCACACAGCAGCTCTTTGATATTCCTGTATTTAGTAAATGACATTGGCACATGGTTGGGATCAGTGTGTTTCTGAAGGCAGGTTGAATCTGTGCTGTCTGAGGATCTTTGTTCCTCAGAGGCCTTCGGGTTGAATTAACCTCTGAAGCTCAAGGATAATTCTTTTAATTGGCACCATTATATAACACTTTAGTGTTATGAATGCTACAGGGTTAGAAGGTAAAGTGATACTGACGGCCTTCCAGGATCTGAGGGAAGCAGGAAAATCAAATGAAGGAGAATATGGTGGCGCGAAAGATGGGGAAAGTTCTATAGCTAGAAAAAGTTCTCTTACCCAGCTGAAGACACAGTTGTTGCTGGCAATGACAAAAGGTATATTCATATAGGCATGAACATTTTTGGCAAAAATAGCTGAAATTGATTTTGTTATACACGCATGTCTAGACATATAGACAACCTTGGAGTAGTCAGACTATTTTTTTTTACCCCCTCTTTCCTGGAGTGGGGTCAGAGAATTATGAAAAGAACAGCATGGTGCACAGCATTCTACTCAAGTGTCATTACTGTTGTCCGTGCCAGATGCATTGAGAACTGTGACAAGAGTGCATCAGACCAGACAAAAGAAATCTTGTTGGTAGAAATCTATCTATGCTCTTGGTCTGAAAACAGTTTCGATGACCTCAATGTGGATAAGAAACTGTCATTTCTGACTGTTTTCCCTTTTTTCTTTTGGTTTCTCACTACAAACTAATTACTATACCGTTGTTATTGCCTTTAATAATCTGACTCAAAAATGAGAACAAATCAACTGGTGGGATCAGTTAAACCATCAACCAGCAGCTTCAGTATTACTTTAAAGAGGCAGATGGGTACACGCACATAGTCTTGAGCATTTAGTGTCACACTGTGATCTTTCTCTTTCTTTTTTTTTTTTTTTCCTCTAGTGAGAGTGACAGTGGGAGCTCCCAGGGTCTTTCTCAACCCTCCACTCAGACCACGCAGTACCTGAGAGCAGACACACCAAACAATGCCACCTCCATCACTAGTAAGATCCACAGCAGCACACACTCACCTACCATGAACATAATCACATCTATATACTCACATCAATCAAACATAACATTAAAACCACTCACAGGTGAATCAAATAACATTGATTATCTCATTACAATGGCAACTGTCATTGGGTGAGATATATTAGGCAGCAAGTGAACAGTCCGTTCTTGAAGTTGATTTGTCTGAAGCAGGAAAAATGGGCAAGTGTGAGGATATGAGCTTTTGCAAGGGCCAAATTGTGATGGTTATATGACTGGGTCAGAGCATCGCCAAAATGACAGGACTTGTGAGGTGTTCCCAGTATGCAGTGGTTAGTACCTACCAAACGTGGTCCAAGGAATGACAACCGGTAAACCAGGGTCATGGGCATCCAGAAGAGCCTCTGTAGTGCAAATTGCTGAAAAGATTAATGATAGAAAGTTGTCAGAACACAGTGCATTGCAGCTTGCTGTGTATGGATGCAGCCAGGGTTAGATTTTAGACGTGCTGGTCTGGGTGTTGTTTTTTGTTTTTGTTTTTTTGTTCTATTTTTCTTGTTTTAAATTAATAAATCTTTATTGATATTTTGTAACGTTTCACCTTCTTCGCCACACCCAAAGTTTGAAGGCAGAACAGTACCAGAATGCTGGAAGCTGGATTGCCAGGTTCCAGTGAAATTTCTGGACTATTCTGAATTTGCTTTAAAACAAGATTTTGGCTACTGCAGACTCTAGCACAAAAAAACAACACTTGTGGGCTTGTCTTTTCCACCTATCCCAATTTGGTGTAAAAATTACCATGACGCAGGCAACCTTGACTGGAAGTGATGTAGTTCCATTTTAAACTTAAATTTGAAACTGAAATTTGTAAAATAGAACGATTTCTTATGTTCTCAAAATCAGTTTTTTAAGAATGAGACTCTGTAGCTTAACAATGTCACATGATGCAAGTATGTGAAGCTTTTTTTAATACAAGTGAGTTTTATTACTTGCTAGCTTCATTAGCCTCATAGTCAGAACCAAGGAAGTCAAAGTTTCCTGGCTGATTTTGGGTAAGTAGAAAATTGTTTAAATGAGATTTTTCTCCGAACTATTCCTTCAAGGTCAGCAAAGTGAAGTGGTATGATCGGAGTTCTTCAGACATGTTCATGCTCACACATTCCTCCTCCTAATGAGCTGATTTGTAAGAAATGATCGAATGAGCTAAACAGGAATCAGAAGGTCCTGTTAATGAAAATATCAGGCTGCACCCAGTGTCCTCAGGGTATATTGTCTGTCTCTGTTGTGTGTGTATGTGTGTGTGTGTGTGTGTGTGTGTGTGTGTGTCTGGGCAGCAAGTAGAAGGCAAGTAGTACTACCTTTGAAGCAGACTAACTCGCGTCCCACCACACGCTCCACAGTCTGACTGTTTTGGACTTTTACTTATTCCTCCTGGTTATTTCTGCAGTGCGAACTTATCAAGTGACCGAGGAGAAAAAGACCGACATTTTGCTGGATGAAAGTCACCGCCATCTCTTTTCCCCATGGACAGAGCCGACAGGAACTGTTATTTTGGGTCCCTGTGGTGTTTTCTTAGTGGTCAGGCACCCACATTCCCTCAAATTGGCTTGATTGGGCTGAGATTAGACTTATTTTTGTAGGTGGTAAAGCAATGACGTAACTAATACTAATGTCTAATGTTCTCAAAGTCGTTTTAAGTTTAGTAATGAAAAGACAAAAACAAATGAGAAACCACTGTTGTTCAATATTTTAATGAATGAGTAAATATCACTGGGGAGTAGCTGCAGTATTTATTTTTTTCTTAACCCAAATGTAGTATTCATTTTTATCGTGTTGTCGCCCCCTGGTGGCCGTACGTGTTCAGCCTAGGAACTCTTGTGTTGCATTTGTCTTTTCCTTTTTGTCCACCATCTCCATGCCACTGCCATTGGCTCTCACATGTTACCCTGAGACACCATTTACTTATCATAGTTACCCATCCTTTACCTATCTCACTCTCTCTCCCTCCCTCCCTATTCTCATCCTTTCCTCCCCAAAACCCTCTGTCTCTTCCATCCCTCCATCAGACGTTCACGCTGGCTCTGCACCCATGCTGCAGCTCTCAAGTGCCTCCTTCCCCCACCCTGGTGCTACCTCCCATGAAATCAAAAGTAAGTCCTGCTTTGCTCCTGTAAGGCACAAGAGAGCCAGAATGATCACACAGTCAGTATCACGCTAACGCACTCACACCTGTCCTTCTAACCTGAACACCATCATCACTACCATCATCACCATTTCCACAGCATAAAGTGAATGATGCCTTGTGTAAGCTCCTTTTTAACCACACCTTGCGCTTGAATGTCAGCTGGTGGCCTGGATCACTGTAAAGCTTAAATAAGTTTCATGCTCGCTTTAACTTTGGTTGTGTCTTTAATCAGTGTCAATGACTTAATCCTATATGATAATCTCTTGAAAATCATATGTGATAATGGTTACAATGGGGCAGTGTGTTAATGGCTAAACAATAATTGAGATCCAAAAAAAGTTACTATTGATTTCTTTAATTGAGTACACCATATATCTAACCCAACTGGGGGGAAAAATACATGCATACAGTTAAACCATAAGAGTGGACTTTAATGCACCAGTTAAATCAAAACAACAGCTAAATGTAGGTAACCTACCTTCTGATAATTATTCTAATATTACGATATTGCCAATCGGAATATTGTCAATTATGATTGATTTAATTAAGGTAGCCAAAAAAGCATGATCACAATTAAACTACCAACTGTACAACTTGCGAATGCTTCTCTGCATAAATGCACTATAATTTTATGGAGTTTATATTTATATATTTCATTTGCATGCATATATAATGTTAGAAGATAGAATGGATTACCAGTATAGAGGTGGTTTGTTTGTTTATTTATTTTTACTAATACGTCTTACCCTCTCTGTAGAGTTGTTATAAATTTTTCTCCCAGTATCACCACTTGGAGGCACCCTCATGCTTCAGATTTAAAAATAAATAAATAAAATAAATTATCGTTTACCGTGTATAGTATACAGTATCCGATCTGTATTTAGGACTACATTAATAACACAAATATTCCATTGTTATACTGGAAATTTCATCAAAGAATTTATAATGGAGAAGAAACTATGCTGAAGGTCCTGTAGTGCCGTGAAAGTGAACATGAATGCAACCTGGATGGGACAACAGTCCATCATAGGGCACCATATGCCCACACGGACATTCACACCTAGGGGCAATTTAGAGCAGCAAAGCCAATACAGTCATACTGGGGACCATGGAGCTGTGAGGTGGCAATGCTACCACACGTTGCCCCCATTCCCGAACCCCCGCGCCGCCCCCCCCACCGAAACTTCACTGCCTATCAAACATTGATATTGCTTTACTAACATTAAATATTCAGCCTTTTCCTTCTATGCTGACCATCTTGATCTTTGTGGATACTTAGGAGTTTATTAGGTCTGACAAGTCACACTGTTTTACAGTAGCGCAATGTCTTGTTGTGAATTAATCAGTTGAATTGCCAAATTCCGATTACTTAATAATTTTTAAACAAATATAGGTTACTTAGTGATGCTATTTTCTGGGTCGCCATTGTCAGCCCACAGAGTCCTGTAAGTATATAATTACGCCCGTGGTATCCACCATCATGTCACACATATTACTAAGAAAACAGCCTCTTGCATTTGAGAAACAATGTGTTCTCAGATCCTGTATAAACACTACATACAGTCAAACACAAAATGAGTGATAAAATCAGCTTAAAAACATGTTTTGCAAGTACGGTAAGGACTTGATTTTGGCAAAGATGTGCAAGTCATTTAAATGTTGTTAGTGGTCCTTGTATTTAGATGACTGTGTGTGTGTGTGTGTGTGTGTGTTAGCCTATCCTTCATTGCGGATAGAGAAGAATGACCTGAGAAGCGTCACCCTGCTGGAAGCCAAGGCAAAGGTCAAGGACATCGCCATCTCTAGAGAGAGAGTCACACTCCGAGATGTTTTGCATGAAGGTGCGTTCTCTTTCCCCACTCTCTGCTTCCGGTATTTGATGTAGGCCCCAGTTTCCATGTGTGAACTGCTGCATTTTGAAAGACTTTTCGTCCTGTGTCAGTTTAATCCCCTTTGTGTTCGGAGTTACCATTCACGTCTGAGATGATAAATCTACATCGTTGGTTTTTTTTGTTTGTTTGTTTTTTTAAGACACCTGGCACGTTCAGTCCTGACCAAATTGCATTACATCATTCATATACGTCAATGGTCTGCTGAGCCAAATCATATTTGATCTTTAACAAGCCTTTTTCCTGATCCCTGTTTTGAGCTGAAAATCAGGAGGAGCCCCCCTAACCGCAACGCTTAAGCTCTTGATCAAAATCACTCTCACGCTTTGAGTTAGCACCACTCTAGCTCAGTTAACATATTCTCCATCAGTCAGAACATGTAAAACAGTGTCCCAGCTATTAGTTCATAACCACGTCTGTACAACCTTAACCTTGAAACAATGCAGTGGACTTCTGGGAGATGAAGGAAGTAATGTGTTGTATTATATCTTGGTTAATCTCTCAGAACTACATTGGTGTTTTTTCTGTGTAGTGTAATGTCTGTGTGCTTTGAACATGGCCACGGACGAAGTCATGGACTAATTGCTGGGACCATGGAGAATGTGTGAACTGAGCTGAGCATTTGTATACTATAGAGATACTAGAACTATAGAGATATAATAGATGTAGGAGCCTGACTAAATCTTATTATAATCAGGGAAAGCTTTTCATTGCATGGTTGATGTTTCACATATGTCCTACCTTCTCATTATTCTTATAATGTAATGTACAGTTATAGCTCAATTACAAGAGCACATTTTTCACAGTCTCATTTCAAAGACTGTTAAGTTTTTTTTAAAAACAGTTCAAATGTAACTGTTAAAGAAAAAAGAAAAGTGTTATGACATAGGAAATTATTATTATAATCAGAATTTTGGCTGCTTGTTTTTTCCCTCTCTATATGCTTTTTAATTGATTCATTTATTTATGGTTTTGGTCTCAATAATCACTTGGTATTGTTATAACTAGGCTTGTGCAGTATTGGTGGCCAATTAACAGATAGTGAATCCATCTACACTTGACCATGCAGTCTAAGAAGAGCATCAAACATTATGGCAGCAGGTTCAGGTCACACATTCAGATTCAGGAGCAGTTTCTTCCCAAGGCCGTCACGCTCATGAACTGTCTTGCACCACAGAACCGAACCTTTTGATGACCGCATATGTCACTCGAGGACACTAACGACTGGGTGCTGCCGTGACCACAGGCCATATCAATAACTGATAATGTACAATAACTAAGAATTTGTTATATTAAGACCTAAGAACTACAGCAACACCTACAATACATTATGTGCTACAAATAAGAATTTTGCTTCACAACTCCTATGTGCAATAACTAGGGAATTGGTGCAGCAATGACTATATATGCAGTAACTGTGCTATAACAAGGGAATTTGTGCAATAACCACAGACTAAGAAATACTAAGAAATCAGTCTGTCCATGCAATAATAGATGTGCAATAAGGGCAGATGGGAGGGTGCATGGGGGCCAGCGTGGTAGTACTTTTTTGTATGATTTGTGTACCCTATCTTAAATGCCACGATGTGGGCAGATGAGAGAGCATTCAGTGAGAATAAGATGTGAGTACTGTTTGTGTGAACAACATGCCTCTGCCTTGGAGATGCAGCTCCTTTGTCCTTGACGATAACAATAAAGCTTGAATCCATAAATCTTTTGCAAGCACCAAGAACAGCCTCATTACCATAAATGTTATTTGTAGATTTGGCACTTCATTGCAGGCCTGAATTTAATCCATTTAAGGTTAAAACATTGTCCTTTATTCTTTTTCTAAACTGCTGTACATGACCATTTTTGGACAAATATTTTCAACACCATCCCTAAAAAATGTATTTAAACTGATATTAAGTATATGCATGTCTAACGTTAGCCAAGCCAAACATATATTTATAGGCCCTCCTTTCTTATTTACATGATCCAATACAGTGTGTTATTGTGACATTAATGACATTACTCCTGCTGCTGTTCCTCCTACTTCTGCATGTAGGAGCTATTTGTACTTATGATTTGTTAGAGATCTAAATCTGTGTAAAAACATTTATGTAAAGCTGTGTTATAACCGTGTGAACTTGCAACAGCACATCTCTCTCACCCTTATTTTGTCATTACAAAATAATCACTAGTTTTATGCAGGAGTGATTCTTTGCACTATGTTTGGTTGTCTGTCTAGTGAACACAGGGTCAGGCCTTCCTACAGCTACGAATTAAGCAATTTCTAACACATTACACTTCTCAAATGTCATCTTCGCTTGTGGCAGCTGAGGCTTGGTACAGCAGCAGGGAAAACAACAAAAAATAAAGGTGGAACATTCCCATAGTGGTGTTGAATGAGTCTGCCAGTGGAGCTCTGCTTCATTTAAAACACTAAGGTCAACCTGAATGCCAGTATTTGGACCTGCTGTTATTTAAATTCTCACCCTGTATAAGACAGCTTGACCTTTTTATATAAAAAAAATAATAATAAAAACCTGTGTGTGGGAGGAGGACATATTCTTCCTCTTGGCTCTGCTCGCCCCTTTTATTTTTTATTTTTATTTTTTAATTGGTTGACCGTTTGCATTCCACAGGAACCTTTGGGCGGATATTCCATGGTGTCTTGCTTGACGAGAAGGACCCGACTAAAGAGAAACAAGTATTTGTAAAAACAGTCAAAGGTACAGCTGCAATTTTGTTTTTTGGGTTTTTTTTTTCTTCATTTATTTAATGTGTTGATTAACAGAGTAAAACCTATCATATTTGATGCAGTGATTTTTATTTTTATTTTTTTCTTTCTTAATGGAGACATTTATTTAACATTTCTGTAATGAGACTTGGTTGTTACTGTCATGGTGCTTTGATGAGTTTAGCAGCACAGGAGATTCTTGGATGAAATTATGCATGTTTGCTTTTTGTGCACTTTTTTTTATTGGTTTTCCATAAATAATAACAACCAACACAAAAACATAAACAATAAATTAATAAATATATATTTTTTATCTATTTAAATTACAAAAATATATAAAACGATAGGGGGATGCACATACATTTACATTTATTCACTTAGCAGATGCTTTTATCCAAAGAGACTAACAAATGAGAAAATACAAGCAAAACACACACAAGACAAATATTTACACTTCAAATGACAAAACAAATTAAGTCACACTGACACAACATGCAAGACATGTTCAAGATTTCTAACAAAGCTAACAGCAAGTTTTCAGTACTGAATTGTACATGGTTTGGCCTTATGAAAGCTGCATGTAGCCCATTCCAGGATGAGCATATCCAAAAAATAAGAACGCCAGCTTGATAAACGGGAAATATATGGTTAAAACCAACCGTTAAAAATTTACATAAAGAAGGTGTTACTGGCGACTTTGACAGCTTTGAATAAGTTTCTTTTTTATCTCCAGATAATAACAGACCTCGGCATAAAGGATTATCCACGATGAAAAGTTCAGAGTGGTGTTCAACTAAATACATCCAAAGAGCCATAACACAAGGGCATTTCCAAGACATATGAATATAGTCACCAACAGAACCTGTATCCCATCTGTTACATCTTTTATCCTTGGAACACTTCATCCAAAAAAAAAAAAAACAGGATAAGGTGTCACATAAACCCTATGCAACAGCTTGGTATGTATAAGCTGATGGGCAACTTTACTGATGACACAAATACATTGTTCCAAATAGTGATCCCAGTTTAGATTAATACGGAATGTATCATGTGCCAGAGAGAGAGGCAGAGGCATGATTATTTATAACTGTTATACGTGAGATAAGGTACTCACCAACCCCCACCCTGTGTCCGTCATGTGTTATTCCTTACATTTAAACTGTACTACGTTACCAGTGGTTTACACAAGGAATAAAAGACGATAGGGCATGCTGTTATAGTCCACTTTGTGGTGATATGATGTGACCTAATGCTGTCCAGAAAGTTTCACCACAATTATATGCTTTTCTTACAGATAACTAGTTTATTAACCTAGTAGTTATTAGCCCTAGATTATGTGCTGTGACCATCGTACAAGTTCCCCGTGAATGCATTATTACTACAGAAATCATAACATATTCAAATGAGAGCATTATTCCAAACCTGGGATCTGAATTATAGCCAGAACGATCATTAGTGTTGTTGTAGAAAATTATTTAGTCCAAACATTTTCACCAATCAAATTTGAGAATTCAGCTGCACTTTGATATACATAAACACCTTTTGGTGCAATCTCTTAACCAAGCACACAGAGAGCTAGCCTGGTGTTTATAAAGCGGCATATTGTTATAAATCATCATAAGCATGTGTTTGAGGTGAACCCTCCCTCCGAGTACTAGCTGGAAGGCAATTATTAAACATCTCGCACTCTGACCAAGGTCTGTGTTTTTATGTGATTTCCTGTGATCTGTCTAAAGCATTTCAACCAAAAGATTAGACAAATGAAACGGGTTTGTCATATTTGCAATGCATTCTAGTTTGTGATTTCTAATTAAATATATGTTTAAATTAAATTCAGTTGAAATCTGTAAGGCATGACAAAGATAATAAAATGTTGCATGGTAAGATAAAATGTTGGGCTTCACGGATCTTAACATGGCACTCCTGTTGCCCTCCTGCCCCGTATTTCCCCGGACAGGGTGGGTGCCTGACTGCCAAACAATGCTCCATGCCAGTCTGAGCTGTAGTAAACCCTTCAACTTCCCCCGGCCATACCCATGAGGCAGAAAACAATGTAGATTACCTGCAAATGCAAAGGAGCTGCCAAAATCTGCATGTCGAGATAAAAAAAAAACCTCCATGAACTTGACTTACTTTATGGAAGTTTAGAGGGCAATTACAGGGTAGAGCTGAGAGTACACACATTTCTCTAGTGCAAGAATTTACACTTCATATATATTTTTTCCAACAGTCCCTAATGACGTTCTGTACTTCCCCCTAAATCTCAACCAAAGGCCAGCTGAATAAATGGAGAATTAACTTGTCAAAACAAGTCAATGTCTTTTCACCTTATAATTCTAAATAATGACTAACAGCTTATACATTGTAATGCCCCTGTTGGTTCTTGCATTTGTTTTTGCAGATCATGCCTCAGAGGTGCAGGTGACGATGATGCTGACGGAGAGCTGTAAGCTGCGAGGTCTTCATCACAGGTGAGTCACTGCTGTTAATTTATCGGCCGTTCTAAAATTTGAATCACAAGCTTTGAATCACACCATCGCTCATCCTTATCTGGCTACCTGGCTACCATCTGTCTGTTTCTATTACCTAACCTGCTCAAATAACAGCTATAGTCAGCTCCAGAATTATTGACACCCCTTGGTGGTAAAAAGGTTATGAAACATGCATTTGTGCTTATCTTAATTTGTATCTTAATTTGACACTTAAAGTGAGAATTATTTTTATTGAAAACCTAATTAAAAATCTGTATAAAAATATTTTGTAATAAAATGTCAGCCATTTGATTTGCACCAATAGAAAAGTGTAGTCAACCATGTCTTTCCTATTTCTCTGGAGTATTGAATATTTTACTTATATTATTATTATCACTGTGTGTAAATGAGCTTAAAAGTTTGTATAAAAAAAGAAAACATGCAATAAGTGCTTTCTGATCTCAAACCAAAAGGGACATAGTTTAATTTCAGCATGTATTCTTCCCACACAGCTGTCAAAGCTGCCCTGTAGAGAATAACAGAATAGTTGGAGACACAGATTAGCAAACACATTGTCTAAATATGTACATATTATATTGTATTATATGTCTAAATAATATCCATTTTCTTCAAGTAAAGATGGTATGTCTCATATTTTACATGTGAAATTAAGATAACCCTAAATACAATTTTCGTAACCTTTTTGCCAATCTTTTTCCAATAATGCTGACTGTACATAAACAGTGTTTTTACTGGTGCAACAGTAATGCACCAAATTGATTGGAGTTGGCTTCTTAAATGGGAAAGAATGGGAATGCCCAATAATTTTTGATTTGTGGCCTTTTTAATGGTCACAAAGTGACTTTAAAGCAGGGTTTATGGTTTTCATATCTTAATCGTAAGCAGACCTTTTAAAACTATAGCTACAGTAGTCATTCATTCCATTACTTTTTTTGTCATTTATTTGACATTTACATTTACGGCATTTGGCAGACATCCTCATCCAGAGCGACTTACATTTATCTCATTTATACAACTGAGCAATTGAGGTTAAGGGCTTTTCCCAAGCGCCAAGCAGTGGTAGCTTGGCAGTGCTGGGGCTTGAACTCCTGACTTCTGATCAGTAACCCAGAGCCTTTAACCACCAATGCACCACTTCCTTGTTGTGAATGTTTTTATAAGGCTTTACCTGCTGCAAGATTAGTGATCAGAGCTTGCCTTTGTGGTTTTAAATGTCAGCGTGTTTCTACTGCCTCGTTTGAAACGATTCATTCTCTCCTACCTGACAGAGCTTGCTGAAAAGGTCAACAATTAGCATATCAATTAAAGTAGGTGTAATAAGTAGAACAGACACTCCTTTATAGGGCCTGGAATTGAACATCACTGACTTATCAGAAATGCAGCGCCCAGGTCTGTCATGACGAGTGGAATCAGGACAAGTCTGATCAGTCCTGCACACTAAAGATTAAGGGAGGGAGGGAGGGAAGGAAGGCGCCGTAGCTGTCTCCTGGAAATTAAGAGTATCCTCTTCATTCCCTGTAGGTCCTGTGAATAAAAAAAAACACACGCATAGTGTATGCTAATGTTGGAAACACTTGTGTGGGGTCGGGCTGCATAATGACAGAATATCGTGACAGTGGAGTGAGGGCACTTCATCATCAGCATTGACCTCCACATTTCCCATGTAGAAAGATTTAGGATGTGGGTTTTTTTTTCTCCTCTGTCTCTCTTTTTTCCATTTTAAGAGAAAGTTCCTGTATTCCCTGATTCAGAGTTTCATAGAAGAGAAGGGAAAATGTTGGTGAACCATTGTAAGAGTTGAAATTTTCTGACTTATGTTTTTTTTTATGTTTGCTAAGAAGGGATTAATTCTTTGTGCATACAAATACAATTGGTACATACCTCTGAATTTATTGCATTTTAGTGATTTTCTTTAGGTTAGACCCGGGCCCTAAAGACACTTCTATAGAAGGTGTGTATAGCGCTAAAGGGACTGTTAAGGTTTTTTTTTTCCTTGTTGCTTTTGGTTATTTGCTCTGGCACTTGGTTGCTGGATAGATGGTCCTCATCCTGTCTTGAGTATTGTGTGGATGGTGATGAGGCCAGGCCCTCTCTGAGGTCAAAGATCAGATTGTGCCAGGAACATTCAGGCCTTCTTTACATCCTAGTCAGAGAATACTACAGGATGGAGCCCTGCTTTGAACTCTGAGAGGTCTCAAAAAAGCATTTCCTTCCCAAATATGTTGGCCTGCTATTTCTGCTGCAGTAAGTCACTTTTCGAGTTTATCTAGTTGCACTTCCCATTTCATTAACTGCCCAATTTTGCAGAATTTGTATTAATCATCATCATCATTCTCTAAGCTTTTGTGTCACAGGGGAGGAGGTTTCATGGTTAATCATGGTATTGTATTGCGTTTATTACCACCATTCCTGTTCTTCTTTTTTTTCTTTTCTTTTTCTTTTCTTTTCTTTTCTTTTTTTTTTTAAACCAGTGAAGTTCCTTTCTGGTCGAGCTGTGAATTTTGCAACCTGTTTCCTCTAAATCATACTAAAACAACCTCAGTTTCTCCAGTCAGTGGAAGCAGACTGCACAGTAAACACTTTGGCTACCATTGCGTATCCATTGCATTGCTACCTCTGCTGCCGATCCTAGCATGCTCATAACTTTATAATGTAATGACAAAATGTAATGACTATCATATCATGACTAGAACTAGAAGAAACAACTAGCCTGTCTATTTTCAACTAAGCAGTATTGCACACTGCCATGCTAGGTAGGTAATGTATTTGTTTATTTAATTATTATTATTATTATTAGTAGTAGTAGTAGTATTTTTATTTTATAGTGTGCTCCGTTTCCTCACAGCCACTCTCTCTTTCAGCTTATAATGACAATGTGATAAATGCTGATGATGCAAGAGATTTTATGTAAGGGTAATTTCTTAAATATAAGAAGGAAAAAAAATTGGTGACTTGTTAATCTTTTTGTTTCTTTCTTCTTTTTTAATGTATATATGCACACACACACCCACACACACACAGTTTTGTGCAAAATTCTTTACAAATCTTTCCATTTTAATCACTGTCGTTGGTCAGTAAATACGTTGATACCTTGATACTGTGAAGCCGTGATGTTTTCAGACTAGCTTATCATACCCCACTGCTTTCAAACTTTAACACCCATAGTGTCAATGCATTTTCCTTAACACAACACATTTCTGCTTCCACCCGCTCAGGAACCTGTTGCCCATCAGTCACGTGTGCACAGAGGATGGAGAGAAGCCTATGGTCCTGCTACCCTACATGAATTGGGGCAATCTCAAACTCTTTCTTCGCCAGTGCAAGCTTGCTGAGGCCAACAATCCTCAGGTGAGTCTGCTACTTGAACCATCATCTTCAAGCCTGTAATGCATGCTGAGCGTTTGTAGAGCAAACAAAGCTGCTTCGGTATAGACTGGTGAGAACTGTAATTACAAAAGAGAAATTTACGGGCTTCTCAAAAAAGTAGTGCTTTAAAAATTGTGGATTGGATGAGGTTGCTTTTATGTTACTATTAAAAGATGCTGAAAGCTTTCAACTGCTCTTGACGCTCCAGCCATAACACCAGAGAAGAAATACAGTTGATTTAATTGGATTCTTTGGAACAATGAAAATATTGTGCGGAGGTCTGCTTGATCTAAAGTAGCAGAACGTGTGGTTTAAAGGAAGCAGTGCTTTACTGGAGTGGGGGAGAACACAATGAGTGCTTTGTGCTGGTTAACTCCAGGTGGCTTGGATCCAGATGGAATCACACCACCTTCAGGAGCAGAACAGGATGCAGTTGATCTGATCAGTACACTTACTGGTGGCATTCCTCAAACATATAAGCATTACTTCAAGCTAACAATGATTTCCAAAGCAAGACTGTACTTGTTAGCAGTTTAAAAAAAACTCGCTCCATCATCTCTCCTGTCTGCTATTTGCACAATGTTTGAAGGACAACATCGGGCAGAATGTGAAAGAACATGTTTTTCTGGTTAAAAAATACAGAACTTTTTTTTTTTTTTTTTTTTTTTTTTTTTTTTTGCCATTCAATCCTACTAATTATCAATATAATTATTAACTGTAGCCCTACTACTGATGCAATAATAATAATAATAATAAACGTTATTTTATAAAGCGCCTTTAATGCAGCTTCTCAAAGCTCTCAGAAAAATAAAACAAAAGTTAATAAGAACAAAAACAACACCATTTAATAATAAAAAATAAATATAAAACAATCTAAAAAGACATTAGCAGTTGAATGCAAGTTTTAAAAAGTGTGTCTTGAGAAGAGTTTTAAAAAATATGCCGAAAGTCTCGGCTTCTCTGAGTTCAAGGGGAAGAGAGTTACAAAGTGAAGGAGCATAGACAGAAAAAGCCCTGTCACCCATAGATTTTAGGTGGGTTATTGGAACAGTTAACAGATTACACTGTGAAGAGCTCAGTCTGCGATGTGGGGTGTAAGGGATTAATAAGCCAGATAAGTATTGCGGAGCCTATCCATGTAATGCCTTGTATGTCAACATCATGATCTTGAAATCGACACAGAACCTGACCGGGAGCCAGTGTAAGGACTTCAAAATAGGAGTAATATGCTCACATTTCCTGGTTCCCGTCAGGATCCGGGTGGCAGAGTTCTGAACATATTGCAATTTGTTTATTGCAGTTTTAGAAACTCCAGCTAAAACGGCATTACAGTAATCCAGCCGTGTGACAACAAATGAATTAATCAACTTTTCACGACAGATAAGTTTAGCATTGGGCGTAGTCTCGCTATATTTCTGAGGTTGAAAAAGGATGCCTACACAGTGCCCTGAACAAAAAAAATCAAAATTGAGGCGGGTGTCAAAAATTACACCAAGGTTCCTCAGCTTACTTTGGGTCTCTAAAACAGAACCATCAACAAATGGAGACAGTGGAGCCGCTTTGCGAATTTGGTGACGGGAACCTATAAGCATAACCAGTTTTCCCGCTGTTCAGGCATAGAAAGTTATTGTTCATCCATGATTTTATCTCAGATATACAATCAGAAAGGTAACAAACATCAATGTTTTCACCAGATTTAGAGTGAATATAGATTTGGGTATCATCAGCATAAAAGTTATAATGGAGGCCAAGCGATCGCAGCAGATGCCCAAGTGGAGATAGATAAATATTGAAGAGTAGAGGGCCTAGAACTGAACCCTGAGGAACAGCAGTGAGCACCGAGCAAGTGTCAAACCTAAAGCCACACATAGAAATAAACTGGGAACGGTCAGTAAAATAGGATTTAAATCAGTTTAAAACTGTCCCCGACACACCAAAAACACTTTTAGGGCAGGTAAGTAAAAGACCATGATCCACAGTATCGAAGGCAGCTCTAAGGTCAAGAAGAATAAGAAGTGAGGAGGTAGCTCCAGAATCAGAGGCCATCAAAAAGTCATTGGTAGCTATGACCAATAACGTTTCAGTGCTGGGAAATTTACGAAAACCTGATTGAAGGGGTTCAAAGAGGTTATTGGTTGTAAGATGAGTACAGGGTTGAGAGGCAACAACACGCTCAAGTATTTATCCCAAAAACTGAAGATTTGAGATGGGACGAATATTGTTAAAATCATCCACAGAAACATTTTCTCTCTTTGGTACAGGTGTAACAGCAGCACTCTTTAGTACTGCTGGAACAACCCCAGTCTCCAGTGATTCATTTATAATGCTGAGGATAGTAGGGCACCACACTGCGAAGCACGATTTGAACCGATTCGTAGGAATTGGATCCAGCAAGCAAGTGGTAGATTTCATGCTGGATACCTCCCTTGTGAGAGCCTCAGAATCAAGCAGTGAGAAATGAGTGAAAGAAACACCGGTACATGTAGCCATGTGCAAGTTATAGGAAACTTAAACCAGACAGATTAGGGGTGGTAGACTTGAGTCTTGCTTTGTTGAGACATAAGAACCCTGACACACCAGGCCAAGTATTTGACACTGAAGTGTTGGTGACTGTTTGTCATCTGCAGTTTTACTGTGTGACCAACAGCATTGGCATCGGATGTTTGTAGTGATGATATTAGCTGTTTATCCTAGTAAATCAGTGAAGAAACAAAGCAAGTCTCCATTCATCTGCTGGTTATTGATCAACTTCTGCTCATATGGTGTAGCTAGATGTATTTTTGCTTTTAAATGGTCACACAAACGGTTTAAATTCCAAGCTGGCAATTTTCAGAGATCCAAAGTAATGTGAAAATGGTAACTAAGTTAGTTTATGTATTTTCCAAACAGTATAATACACACCTCTTAGGTTGTATAGCAGTATAGGAGGCATTCTGTTTTGACATATTATTTAGTTCAAGCTACTGTGGACATGGTGAGTTATTTCCTTTCGCACAATCACGGTCAAAATGTGAGTTAAATTGTGAGTTATTTCCTTTCACACAGTCACCCCCTGCCCGCCAGTATGCACTGGAAGCTAAGTAGGGGTGCTCCCATCAGGGTTTTTGCAGCCGATACTTGTTACTGTTATCTTGCCATCAAGATTGGTCGATCCCAATCGTTCAAGCTTTTATATAAGTGATATGTACGCTTTCTGTTGAGTCACTGTTGAACCTCCCCTAGATAAAGTAATACCACAGATTTTGCCTTGATTAAATTATTTACAAAAATGTGGTAGATTGTTGTTTTAATTGAGGATCAAAAAAATAAGCAAAACCAATTTTAACACATTTTAATAGACCTTTAAAAATACACGGCAAATTTTTCATTGTTTCTTGAGACCTTGTAATAATTCCAAATAGTGGTGATGGCATGAATGCAGCACTGAAGTTTAACGCCATCATGTGTTTTACATCAGATTGTGATTGCTTTACGAGATCGGCCAAATTTGTGATTATCGATCTGAGCATCCCATCAGCTTATACAGATCAATAAAACTATATAGTTTCTCAATGTTCCCCTCTTTCTTCCTCTCTTTATCTTCTTTCTCTCACTTCCCCTCTTTGTAGGCCATCTCCCAGCAGGATCTTGTTCACATGGCTATCCAAATTGCATGTGGTATGAGCTATCTGGCACGAAGAGAGGTCATCCACAAAGACCTCGCTGCAAGGAACTGTGTGTAAGTTAGCCATTTGACACAGAACTACACACACACACACACACACACACACATTTTACTACATACTTATTTCTCACCTGACTTGTGTTGCATGGGCCGTCCTTTATAATCGTGTTCAGCTGCAGGACCAGAGGCTTCATTAGTGGTCTGGCACATGCGGTTTGTTTGAACCTCCTCTGTGCTGAAAACTTCAGCCAGGCACATGGACTTTAATGGCCAGTGGCTTGTGTAATTGTTTGCATATGCATACTGACTGACTTTCTGTTTTGCTCCTTGTAGCATTGATGACAGCATGCAGGTGAAGATCACAGATAATGCGCTGGCTCGAGACCTCTTCCCCATGGACTACCACTGCCTGGGGGATAATGAGAACCGGCCCGTGCGCTGGATGGCCCTGGAGAGCCTGCTCAACAATGACTTCTCCAGTGCCAGTGATATTGTAAGTGTCTTTGAGTTTAGCTTTTAACTGTGCATCAGTTCATTTATACACATCATATACATTCAGCCATATATCCCTGCAGTTCTCACCTGGTTTTCCACTGAAGCTAAGTATGGTTGTGCCTGGCCTGTACCTGGATGGGAGACCTCCTGGGGAAAACTAAGGTTGCAGCTTGAAGTGGTATCAGTGAGGCCAGCAGGGGGTGCTCACTCTGTGGTCTGTGAGGGTCCTAATGCCCCAGTATAGTGACGGGGACACTATATTGTGTAGTAAAAAAAAAAAAAGCTCTATCCTTCGGTTGAGACCTTAAACTGAGGTCTTGATTCTCTGTGGCCATTAAAAATCACAGAACACTTATCCTAAGAGTATGGGTGGCTGCTGGTCTTCTGGGAAAATTCCCCCGTTGGCCCTTCTCTATTATTCCTCTAATAATCCCCATCTCTGGATTGGCTACATCACTCTCCCCTCTCCACTAATAGCTGGTTATGGGGTGGGAGTCCTAGCGAACTATGGCTGCCGTTGCATCCTCCATGCGGATACTACATGCTAGTGGTGGTTAAGGACACCCCCCCCCCAATCCAACACAGTGCTTTAAAGCAAAATAAAGTGCTTTGAGTGTCTAAAAAAGCGCTATATAAATGTAACTGTAACTAACATCCATGTTTGCTAAATCTCACTCAATTCACCATACTTGCTCGATGTCCGTATTGTTCTTGGCGCCACACTCAGGGTGGGATGATCAAGTTATAAACTGTTTTCTTATTTTTACATGCTAGGTTGAGGTTGGCGTCTGTAATAAAATGTCTCCTCTATGATCAAACTCCCATATCCTGACAGCTACTAATTAACGTTTATGTAACATTTATTTTAACATTATTTTCCTGCTTTTCATGTCTGACATACGCACGACAATATGGTCACATTATATCATGAATTTATTTACATTATCCTACAATTATAATATTGTGGCATATGTGAAAATACAAAGCGTGAGACGTTGAAGCAGTCGACTCCGCGTGTGCTCTTTGGTTTACTTTCTTTTTTTATGTATATTTATAACAACCCCCCTGTTATGGTTGCACAACTCAAATTTAAAAGCTTTCTAAAGCATCAATTATCCTGTTATTACTGTAGAGTTTCAGAATTCTACTGTAAGATGTGCTTGATACAGATGAATAAAAATACTTCAGAAAGGCTTTCAGTGAATAGGAGTAGCTTTTCCTAAAACTGCAGTATATTATGCCTGTGAAAACCAGAAATATTAACAGCTAGAGAAATAATCAGTCATGGCAACTTTTTCTTTCCCCTTTTGTCTTCTCAGCCTAAGTTTGATATTACAAGCTATATGGCTGACATTTGCATGTGAAAAGCATGTATTCTGTCCTGACTCACCTTTGGGGTGGGGAATTTGTTCATCTTGTTTAGATTGCTTTTGGTTTACATTGCCAAGCTGTTAACGTCATAATGGCTGGTCTTCTACGTAACATGAAGAAAACACCAGCGTAATCAGCACACAAAGGCTCATGGGCAGGTTGTGACATGGTCCAGCTTTGTTCCAGAGGCAGTAGATATTGCAGAGATTTTTAGCTCATGTTTATAGACTCACTTACTTTGTATATACAGGTGTGCTCTGAAATTCTGCAGTAGCCACTCTCGCAATAGCTTCATCACAGCCCAGGACAGATTCTTGTTCTGCTGCAAGAGAGGCACGACAGTACTGTTAAGTGTACATTTGTGGGTGTGGAACCACATTCTGTTCCTGTTCATCTCATGGTAATTGCCATGCCAAAGGAAACGGGCTATAGACAGTGAGTTAGACGGTACCACCGTCTGTCTTTCTTATTTAGCATTGCGCACACTGCCAGCTGACCTCTACAGTCCAGAGGAAATGGAGAACAATAGAGGCTGGCGCTAAGTGTTGGTCAGAGATGGTTAAGAAGCTCGTTAGTTTGCAGTAGACCCTACAAGGAAAAATTCTTAAGGAATACAATAGAGACCGGTGATGTTGGGTGTGTATTAAAAAAAAAAAAGGTATAGTAGATTTCCATTTGTTTATTTCATATCCTTTCAATTGAGGTTCACACCCATTTGGCTTTTTTTTTGTAGAGGTATGCCAAAAGTCTTTGGTGTAGTACAGAATGCTTTTGTTTGTTTTTCCTGGGAACAGTAATCTTAAGTCTTTCATTAGCAGAAGTATTTTATTATGAGCAAACTGCTTCAGATTTTGCACAAAGCATACTCCTTGACAAAAGTACATTTTAAACACTTTTCAAAGTCAAGAGTTCAGTGATCATCTGAGGGGTCTCTCAGGTCCCTCGTCTCTTTGCCAGCAGAACAAAAATTAAACATGTAACAGCAATAACATAGCATAGGAAAAAGTAAAACAGAAATTTAAGCACATTTTACTTCAGTAATGTGACCTAGTTCAAAGTGAAAAGGCATACTTGCTTAGAAAGCATGCCAGACGGGGATTGGGGGGTCACTCCTGCTTTACTGTCTTACTCTCAGAAAAAAGGGTACAGATATGTGTTGAGGTTAGCTTGCATTTCGGTACTGTGGGGTCCACGCTGTAGTGTTCATGCAGAAAGCTGGTGGCCTCTATATTACTGGTCTGTTGAGAATTCTAGACAATGAGAAAATGTTGAATCCTAGTTACTACATGCTGTTTCGATATTATTTTGGCAAGTTCATGTGGGCCGAATGAAATGACAAAGTGGGCCGTATTTGATAAGCGGTTGTTTGATACATGCTCTGAACAGTCTAAACATTGCTAGAAAGAAAGGGGACTAATTTACTGTGTTTCCTGGAGAAGGCTGAGTTCACTGTGGCTTGGCAAAGTGGATGTTAGACAGTGACCTGTCAGAGCCTTTGATCCACTGTGCTTGAAGGAGTAGATAAGGGTAGATAGGGTCATTTTTCCAGACATACACTATGGATGCAGGTTGTGGTTAATTGTTCTAAAAAGCAGTATTGTGGTAAAATAGCTCATTTAGCTATGATATTAGATATGGAATTGAATAACCCATCATTACAAAAGCCTCTCTTATTGGGCATTTGTCTGAAATAGTAAGCTGGTATTTGCACTGTAATGCAATTTAATGAGGTCAAGCAACTGCAGGCTTTTAGAAGGCAGAGGTGGCCTTCATGTGTAAACTCAGATTTGTTTCTCTGAATGTACAGTGGTGCTTGAAAGTTTGTGAACCCTTTAGAAATTTCTGTATTTCTAGGTAAAAATATGACCTAAAACAACATAAAATTTTCACACAAGTCCAAAAATTATATAAAGAGAACCCAGTTAAACATGAGACAAAATTATTCTTGGTAATTTATTTATTGAGGAACATGATCCAATATTACATATGTGAGTGCCTAAACCTTGCTTTCAGTATCCGCTGTGACCCGCTTGTGTAGCAATTACTGCATAAAACATTTCCGGTAAATTTTGCTGTCCTGCACATCGGCTTGGAGGAATTTTAGCCCATTCCTGAGTACTGAACAGCTTCAACTCTGGGATGTTGGTGGGTTTCATCACATGAACTGTTTGCTTCAGGTCCTTCCACAACATTTCTATTGGATTAAGGTCAGGACATTGACTTGGCCATTCCAAAACATTACCTTTATTCTTCTTTAACCATTCCTTGTTAGGAAAAAAAAGAGCCTTAAAAGAGCCTTTGTGAGACCTTGGACGACAGTATATCACAATTTACAGGTTCTGAACAATTTGAAGGCTGAAGAATATCTGTTTATATTAACAAACTAGTAACTGTTTTTTGTAACAGTAAGATTAAGTGAGATTTTTCAGCTTGTGTTAATTTGGTACTGTGATGCTTCCAATGCTTATTTCTTCTTGGAAAAGAAGAGATGTTTGGACAACTTTCTCCAGAACCTTGGAGAATAATAAAATTGGTTTGGTGGGGATGTAATTGTGATGTGGTTTCTTACAGAGTTAGAATAACTTGTGTGCTTAGGGTTGCTGTCTTGCTGCATGACCTGCTTTCTCTTGAGTTTCAGTTAACTTGCAGATGTCCTGATATCTTCCATTACATTTTGCTGGTATAATTGCGAATTAATTGTTCCATCAATGATGGCAAGTCATCCTGGCTCAGGTGCAGCAAAACAGACCCAAACCATGATACTACCACCAACAGATGGAATAAGGTTCTTATGCTGGAATGCAGGGTTTTTTTTTTCAGGGACACTTCTCATTTAAACCAAAAATTCTATTTTGGACTAATCTGTTCTGAAAATATTATTCCAACAGCATCCTGGCTGTTCCATGTGATCTTTATCAAACTGCAGAAAGGCAGCAATGTTCTTTTTGGAGAGTAGTGGTTTTCTCCTTGCAACCCTGCCATGCACACCATTTGTTGTTCAGTGTTCTTCTGATGGTGAATTCATGAGCATTAACATTAGCCAATGTGAGAGAGGCCTTTAGTTGCTTAAACGTTACCCTGGTTGCTTTGTGACCTTGCGGACTAGTACATGTCTTGGTCTTGGAGTGATCTTTTTTGGTCGACCACTCCTGGGGAAGGTAACAATGGTCTTAAATTTAACTCTGACTGTGGATTGGTGGAGTCTAAACTTTTTAGAGATGGTTTTGTAACCTTTTCCAGCCTCATGAGCATCAACACCTCTTTTTCTAAGGTCGTCAAAGATCTCAACCGTTCATACGCTTCCACAAGCGTGTTGTGAAGATTAGACTTTGATGCATCCCTGTTCTGTAAATAAAACAGGGTGCTAACATGCCCTTGATTATCATCCCATTGACTGAAATCACCCTCAGATTAAACTGATTATCCTAGAGGTTCAAATACTTTTGCCTCTTACAGTTATGAAATTTTGGATCATTTTCCCCAATAAATAAATGACTACGTATAATGTATATATATTGATTGTATATAATAATATTTTGTCTCATTCGTTTAATTGCGTTTTTTTTTGTCTACTTTTAGGACTTGTGTGAAGTCTGATGTTTTAGGTCATATTCATGCAGATATAGAAAATTCTAAACTTTCGAGCACCACTGTAGAATACTGGATTTGTTTTGCTGATGTGGGCTTGTATAATGTATTGTCACATTGTGAACTCTCACACTGTTCTATTCTATTTCAGTGGCATTTGAACAGAGTTGAAATACAAATCCATTTCAGCGGAGTTGAAATACAAATCGGTCCTTGAACAATGTTGAACAAATCCAGATTTCCTCAAATTGTTTTTCTAGAATGCTTTGTTTCTAAAATGCAAACTAGCACTGATGTCATACAGTGACCGAGAGTTGACTGCACTTAGCTAGGGGAACATTTGTGTACATTATGGAGACATTTTACAGGAAAAAAAAAACATGCCTAAAGGTGGACAATGACCTCCAGGTATTAGCTCTACCAGTATCACGATTGATAGTCTGTCAGGTTGTAGTTGTCATGGACTTTTACCTACTTTTGTTGTGTGTTGTTTGATTACATGTACAAAGGAAACCAGAGGGTGTCATGTTCACCAGTCTGTATACACTGACTGTCTGTTTACCTAACAGAGTCTGACTTGATGATCTTATCACTTAGGTGAAGAGAAGGTTTATATTTCCACCTCAGTCTGTTTCAATTACAGCTTTGATGTTTCCACTCTTTTACAGTGGGCTTTTGGGGTGACTCTTTGGGAACTGATGACACTGGGACAGACTCCTTATGTCGACATCGACCCATTTGAGATGGCTGCCTACTTGAAAGATGGCTACAGAATAGCACAGCCCATCAATTGCCCTGATGAGCTGTAAGTATAATTTAATCATTTATCACAACTCATTTCTAAAAATCAATAAATGCCCACTACATATATACACATTTTGTATATACACCCAGTTGCTAGTTTATGTTGTACACCATCCTTGTAGATACAATCACTTGAAAGTTTATGAGATAGAGCTACCATAGTGTTGTATTTTATAGCTGAACAGTTACTGATTTGAGCCCATCACATTGACACTGCCCTGGTATGGACTTAGTGATGTGTGTATCAGGCTGTATCAGTGTATCAGTCTCAGTAGCATTGCTCAGAGAAACAGTTCAGTTCAGTTTTTACGGATTACTGCTGCAGTTCTAGGAAGGTAGAAATCTACAGTCTCCAGGTAAGATCATCCACTGAACAAGAGTTGGACTCGGGCATAAACTGTTTTGGGGAATTGCAGTCTTTAAGGTATCCGCTTGAATTTCCACTACAGGGGATCAATAAAGGTACATTTTCTCATTGGGACCATCCATAGTGGCAGGTGGTGAGTCATAAAGGCAGACGCAGATAATCAGTAGCAGAAGTATGTGTATGCAGTTTTCAATCTCCATCAATTCAAGCTTTACCTGATACACTCATATCAGTCAGTGCGACTAAGCTGGAGTATACCTACTTCAGTTACTGTATACCTATTGTGTGTGTGTGTGTGTGTGTGTGTATATGTATATGTGTGTGTGTGTGTGTGTATATATATATATATATATATATATATATATATATATATATATATATATATATATATATATATATATATATATATATATATATATATATATAAAATGACACACACTCAATTTTAATTAGGAATCAATGGCAGCTGTTGGTACAGGATGGTGGGAGTTCAAATCTCTATTGCTGATCTGAGAGAAGCAAATGGTTCACACAGCATGGCTTCCTACTAATAAAAAAAGTTCCCAACAGAAATGTTATACTTTCGCTAGCCATCAATACATGGCAGCTTCTTATCTGTATCCTGCAAGCTACCAAGAATCCAGAGACACTCTGTTTGAGCTGCTGCTGTTAGCTGTTTCTAACCTAAACATTGCTGGCTTTGTCTGAACACAGCCTAGCGGAGGGCAAGAAATGCTAATCAGTGTTGGATCAAAGTTTAGCAGGTTGACTTTGGAAAGAATAAGTAACGAGTTCCTTTTTTTTTAATGCACGTACAGTGGTGTGAAAAAGTGTTTGCCCCCTTCCTCATTTCCTGTTCCTTTGCATGTTTGTCACACTTAAGTGTTTCAGAACATCAAACCAATTTAAACAATAGTCAAGGACAACACAAGTAAACACAAAATGCAATTTGTAAATGAAGGTGTTTATTATTAAAGGTGAAAAAAAATCCAAACCATCATGGCCCTGTGTGAAAAAGTGATTGCCCCCCTTGTTAAAACATACTATAACTGTGGTTGTCCACACCTGAGTTCAATTTCTCTAGCCACACCCAGGCCTGATTATCGCCACACCTGTTCACAATCAAGGCATCACTTAAATAGGAGCTGCTTGACACAGTAAGGTCCACCAGAAGATCCTTAAAAGCTACACATCATGCCGAGACCCAAAGAAATTCAGGAACAATTGAGAAAGAAAGTAATCGAGATCTATCAGTCTGGAAAGGGTTATAAAGCCATTTCCAAAGCTTTGGGAATCCAGCGAACCACAGTGAGAGCCATTATCCACAAATGGCGAAGACATGGAACAGTGGTGAACCTTCCCAGGAGTGGCCGGCCGCCCAAAATTACCCCAAGAGCGCAGCGACGACTCATCCAAGAGGTCACAAAAGACCCCACAACAACGTCCAAAGAACTGCAGGCCTCACTTGCCTCAGTTATGGTCAGCGTTCATGCCTCCACCATCAGGAAAAGACTGGGCAAAAATGGCCTGCATGGCAGAGTTCCAAGGAGAAAACCACTGCTGAGCAAAAAGAACATCAAAGCTCGTCTCAATTTCTCCACAACACATCTTGATGATCCCCAAGACTTTTGGGACAACATTCTGTGGACCGATGAGACAAAAGTGGAACTCTTTGGAAGGTGTGTGTCCAAGTATATCTGGCGTAGAAGGAACACTGAATTTCATAAAAAGAACATTATACCAACAGTAAAATATGGTGGTGGTAGTGTGATGGTCTGGGGCTGTTTTGCTGCTTCAGGACCTGGAAGACTTGCCGTGATAACAGGAACTATGAATTCTGCTGTCTACCAAGAGATCCTGAAGGAGAATGTCCGACCATCTGTTCGTGTACTCAAGCTGAAACGAACTTGGGTTCTGCAGCAGGACAATGATCCTAAACACACCAGCAAGTCCACCACCGAATGGCTGAAGAAAAACAAAATGAAGACTTTGGAGTGGCCTAGCCAAAGTCCTGACCTGAATCCTATTGAGATGTTGTGGTATGACCTTAAAAAGGCCATTCATGCTTGAAAACCCTCTAATGTAACTGAATTAGGACAATTCTGCAAAGATGAGTGGGCCAAAAATTCTTCCAGGACGCTGTAAAAAGCCTCATTGCACGTTATCGCAACGACGCGCTTGGTTGCAGCTGTTGCTGCTAAGGGCGCGCCCAACCAGTTATTAGGTTTAAGGGGCAATCACTTTTTCACACAGGGCCATGATGGTTTGGATTTTTTTCACCTTTAATAATAAACACCTTCATTTACAAATTGCATTTTGTGTTTACTTGTGTTGTCCTTGACTATTGTTTAAATTGGTTTGATGTTCCGAAACACTTAAGTGTGACAAACATGCAAAGGAACAGGAAATGAGGAAGGGGGCAAACACTTTTTCACACCACTGTATATAGCGAGGTCTGAGAAGAATAAACAAGATGAAAAAGATTTGACACCAGTTGATTTCCCACCCCCTAATGATCTTATGAGGAGATTTGTTTTCTCTCTGAATCTGATTGGTTTGACGTTTTTGTATGTGAACTTTCAGGTTTGCTGTAATGGCATGTTGCTGGGCACTGGATCCAGAAGAGAGGCCGAAGTTCCAGCAGCTTGTCCAGTGCCTCACAGAGTTCCATGCAGCTTTGGGGGCTTATGTTTAAACTCCTGCCTCAGGTTTTGTTCTGGGCACCTGGTCATTGACCACAACAGGAAAAACAGCACCTGACTGAATTCTCTGTTTCTCTTGTCAGTGATTTTTTTTTTTAATGCAGTCACTGAGACTTTAAGACTCTTCTCTTTTTATGCCTTTTGGAGAAGTCGCCCTTTTCTCCCTTCATGGAATAGTAGATCTCCGTGCGTTTTCACTGTTGAAGGGCATCACCTACGGCCTCGCCACAATGCACACTTTTCTTAAGAATGCTGGTGTGTTCACAGGAAGATATATTGTTCTTTTCAGCAAAGAACCTTTTCCAGACAGACACTTGAGTTCAACTGCTGAGTATTCTCATAAAGCTTATTTTTCGTTGGAAACTGTCTGATTTTTCAGACATTCCTTGCTTGGATTAAGATTTATATGTTCTTTTTGATTCTGCAGTGAGAGGAACAGTCTCCCTTACGCAGAATCTAAAACTGCTATGAAGTGGAAATGGGTTTTTTACATTGTGTGTTTGTGCAGAATAGAATATGTGCACAGAATATGTGTCAGTCCTCCTGTTGGTACTTGTACATTTGCCTATATATATATATATATATATATATATTTCCATTTGTTCAGCTTAAATGAGCTCAAGTATAGTTCTGCCACTGGTTATCAGGAGGACATCAGCATACTGCCTCAAGTATTTCATTTTCTTCAGGGCAGTGGATATGCAGAACTGTACTAGTATTTACTTTAAACCAGTGTTAAACTGGCTTGTGGTACATATTACAGCACCAAGATATATTTTTCATCCAAAAGATTGATTTTGCAAGGTTTTAAATTATGGTTGGTAAGGAAAAAAAAATAATAATAATTACAATAATAGTAAAAAAATCATTACAGGGTTGTTACTTATTCCTAAAGTTTTTAATGTTTGTTCTGTGTCAGAACAAAGTCCTTTTTTTTTTTTGTTGTTTTTTAAGAATGCATAAAGACACACCAATCACTGTGAATAATCAAAGTGTACGGCCTATGGAAAAAACAAAAAAAAAACGGTTTAGCTGTGTTTATTTTCCCTAACATTTATAGACTCTTGATGTTGACAGCTGCATGTTGATTTGAAAAGGTATTATGTAAACTGTTTCCTGAACTCATACCTACCGATTAAAAAAAAAAAAAGAACCCAAAATAAAACGGGTTCCCAATATTTAATTGCTATTTATTGCTTCCCCCTCATTGACCAGATCATGCTGTTGTGTGTTTTTATAGACCAGGTTATGACCTCAGTAATAAATGTAGGGGATTGATAAATTCTACCATAGTTACACAAAATGTCTTGAGAAACAGGATGATAGAAATGGAAATCCTGTATCAGCTACTGTGTGAAGACTTTTTAAACCATAACATGGTGAAAGCACACTCAAGATTCTAGGATACTGAATAGGTACATCCTGTTTCTGCTGAATGTCAAAAATTATATGTGATGGATACTAGGCACTGCTAATCTCTTGGACAATTCCAGCCATAGGTTGAAGCATGGTAGAGGTAGCATCATGCTGTAGGGCTGGTTTTCAGTAGTAGGCTTGGGAGGCTTTTACCAGATGAATCGTTGAGGAAATCCAGCTGAAGAATGCTCCCCTGGGTCGAGTGAAACCCCCAGACATGACAACGCAGGAGCTACTTCAGGACTTAGATTCTCAATGTACTTGGTTGTCCAAGCCAAAGCACGAACTTGAATCTAATGAAACATCTTTGGAGATACCTGAAGATAGTGATAAATTGACACTCAATTCCAGTCCAATGTTTGAGAAAAGCTTGAAATTACAGTGTGCTAAGCTGAACAAGATGCACCAGTGCTAAACCATTCAGAGCTTGAAAGGTTATAGTTTGTAGTATGCAGCATGGACATTATAGACATCATTATGTTTGTTAATTGTGTCTAAAAGGCATTATACTCTAAACACAGATTAATGGGGGGATAAAAGAGCCTTTGTGAGACCTTGGACGACAGTATATCAGGTTCTGAACAATTTACAGGTTCTGAACAATTTGAAGGCTGAAGAATATCTGTTTATATTAACAAACTAGTAACTGTTTGTTGTAACAGTAAGATTAAGTGAGATTTTTCAGCCTGTGTTAATTTGGTACTGTGATGCTTCCAATGCTTATTTCTTCTTGGAAAAGAAGAGATGTTTGGACAACTTTCTCCAGAACCTTGGAGAATAATAAAATTGGTTTGGTGGGGATGTAATTGTGATGTGGTTTCTTACAGAGTTGCTTAACAATGGCCAGTACTGGCCCAAACTGAGTTATGTTTAGTAAGGGCTTCTCAATCAATTACCGCATTTGATCATTATTAAATGATGAAATGGTGCATAAATTTATTTCAGATGCTGTTTTCTGTAAAGTTTGAAATAAACTCAGCAAAAAAAAAAAAGAAAGGTCCCTTGTTCAGGAGACAGTATTTTACAGATCTTTATTGGAAAGGGTTTAAACAATGTTTTTCATGCGTGTTCAGTGAACCATAAACACATGCACCTGTGGAACAGTCCTTAAGACACGAACAGTTTACAGGCGCTAGGTAATTAAGGTCACAGTTACAGTAACTTAGGACACTAAAGAGACATTTCTACTGACCGTGAAAAACACCAGAAGAAAGATGTCTAGGGTTCCTGCTCACCTGCGTGAACATGCCATAGGCCCGCTGCAGGGAGACATGAGGACTGCAGATGTGGCTAGAGCAATAAACTGCATTGTCTGAAATGTAAGATGCCGTGAAAAATTAAATGTAGCCTCCCCCCAGCATGATCGAGAACTTGCGAATGCCTTGGTGGAACAGTGGAGTAACATCTCGCAGCAAGAACTGACAAATCTGGTGCAGTCCATGAGGCTGAGACGTACTGTAGTAGACCCCCCCCCAATTCAGGGAATCATTATTCCATCTCTGTACATTAAATGTCTGTGAAACCTGTTCAGTTTATGTCTCAGTTGTTGAGTCTTTTTATGTTATTTACACGTTAATAAATTTGCTGGCAATAAAAGCAGTTGAACGTGAGAAAGCATTTCTTTTTTTTCTTTTTTTGTTGAGTTTACATACTTTGCCTGAGATCAGTGTCTGATTCTAATTATTGTAAGATTTCCTCCATGCTATTCAGAAGACCTCCAGCATATTTTTTGCCATCTTCATTCATACTGTTGGGGGTTGTTCACCGCACCATGGAATAGCTAGTCAAGTTATATATCTCTGCCAGTAGGTGGTGGGGTATTCGTGTTTTTGAGTTGTCTGTCTGTTTGTCAAGGGTCTAAGTCAAATATTTGAAATAGTTACCTTCCTGTTTGTCATAGAGAGATATTCATTTGATCTTTATGTTCAGGTACCCAAGGCTATATTTTTGCCATCACATTGATCCAGATATAGTCAAGGCATACAAATCAGTAAGAAATATTAGACTTGTCTGCAGTGGATGCATTCTGCTTGTTTTTTCTCATACAAGATGGTGCTATGCTGTCCAAGGTAGAACACAGAAGTATTTTATTCAGTTCAATTAAATTTTATTTGTATAGCATGTTTAACAGTTGACATTGTCTCAACGCAGTTTTACAGAAATATATAAACATGGGATACAGATTTTAAGTGTGAATTTATCCCTATTGAGCAAGCCAGTGGAGATGGTGGCAAGGGAAAAACTCCCTAAGATGATATGAGGAATAAACCTTGAGAGGAACCAGACTCAGAAGGGAACCAACCCTCATCTGGATGGATAACAACAGATAGTGTGAAAGTAAATGAAAGTTCATTATAGTTTTTATATGAAGTCTGTTTTATTGAGCTTGTCCACTATTCATTAAACGAGACTTGGGTGCAAAGTTGTGGTAATTGCAGTCCTAAGGCCATAGCATCAACCGAAGTCCCAGCAACCACAGCGAGAATGTCCATGTGAAATTGAGATCCAAAACCATTTCCATGGTTCTTCAAGCAGCACCACCCTCAGCAATCTCCAGGCTGCACTGCTTGGGGTCATCCTCAGTGGCAGAATGTAGCCTCCAATTGATGAGAGCTTCATCCAGAGGTAGGGCATCAGGATGGATCAGGCAGGTCCAGAGAGCAGAAAGGGTCAATAACACTGGCATCTCCATAAAATCATGTGTGGCTTGACAGAAGGAGAGAAGGAGAGGGAGGTAAACAGAGGGAGAGATTGTTAGGTATGCTTACTATTCCGTAATGGATAAGCCTGTGTATGTTGTGTAAAAAAAATATCTAATCAGGGTAAGCTTGAGTAAACAAATATGTTTTCTGGACTTAAACACAGACTGTGTCTGAGTCCTGAACATTATTTGGAAGGCTGTTCCATAACTGTGGGGCTTTGTAAGAGAAAGCTCTTCCCCCTGCTGTAGTCTTCACTATTCGAGGTACCATCAAATAGCCTGCACCTTTTGATGGAAGTAGGAGTGGCAGACCATTAAAGACCAAAAGTTTGCTTATTAGTATTAGTAGTATGTTAGGTCATTAGTAGTATTTTATAATCAATACGAAATTGTACTTGGAGCCAATTCAGTGTGGATAAGATAGGGGTGATGTGGTGATGTGGCTTTTACTTCTGCACATGACAAAACGGAAAGGCCATCCAAAGTTACTATGTAATCAGAATGCTTACTGCATGTGGTCCTCATACAAGTACTTCTGTCTTATCAGAATTAAGTAGAAGGAAGTTAATAAGCATCCAATGTCTAATAATCCATTTACCATTCAAAGTTGGAATGGATAACATTGTACATCACGTAGTACACAGAAATGCAAGAGTGGTTCACTAATCCAAAATTTGCATTCTTCTGAAATTCAAGACAATGAAGGATATTATAAGCTCCAGCTTCATTTAAGGGAAATGTAAGTACCTTGCTAAATGTGACTTCCTTATAGGGTGTTATTTAAACTTCTTTGTGGGAGTTATGAGGAACATTAAGAAAATCTAGAATGGAGACTATTGATGTTGCTATTCATTTTCCATTTGTATAGTGAAATCACCAAAGTTAAAGGTTTTTTAGTAAGCAAAAAGAGAGTAGGTAACTTTTCTGAAAATTAGAAAGACTATAAAGTATTGGAGTAAAACCAACTCGCAGCTTCGGTGTTATAGGCTTGGTCCTGAACTTGGGTTCCTGTCTGTGTCGAGTTTCACGTTCTCCCTGTGTGTGTGTGTGAGAGTTTCCTCCAGGTTCTCGGGTTTCCTCTGACCACCCAAAAATGTACCAGTAGGTAGATCAACTAAACTAAATTACCCCTAGATTTGAAACTGTGTGAATGTGTGTGTGATTGGTGTCCCGCAATGGACTTTCATCACATCCAGAGTGTATTAGCACTTCACGCTCCCCGGACACACTCTGGACCCACTGCAATCCTGACTAAAAAAAGCTATTTCTGAAGATCAAAAAACTTTTTTTCCATTGTGTTTTTTGTTTGTTTTGGGAAGCTTGATGAGAGAAGCCTGAAAACTTTCTGAGTGCACTGAATACATCCACTGGATATATATGAAAGTATGTTTGGTTCTCTGGTACAGAGCCAATGTCCTTTCTGTTCCTTCAGGAGCTACAATAAACAACTCTCGCAATAAGCAACTCCTTCAATAAACAACTCCTGCAATAAATAACTCCTACAATAAGCAACTCCTTTTATGGCAGTGGTTACTAGTGCTTCTTGTAGAAAAATTTGCATTCTTGCAAATTTTTTTTTTTTTCAAGTTTCATTTTTATTGAACATTTCTGCTGAACACTTCAGATGAACATTTCTACAGAACATTTCTACATTTCTGCTGAGAATTTCTGCTAAACATTTTTGCTAAACATTTCTGCTAAACATTTCTAATGACCATTTCTGCTGAACATTTCTAAACATTTCTGTTGAAATTTCTGCTAAGCCTTTTTAAATCACCTTTTCTGTTCTGTCCTCCTCACCCTTTCCCAGACAGCAGTAAACATCCACAGGTTTTTTTTCTTTTTGTACAAAGGAAAACAAAATTAAACCCAAAACCCGCCCCTCCGGCTCATTATGGCTTCCCATTAACTGTCGCTGGTTATAAAGATATTGTAAAATTCAACAACATTCAACAACAGGCACCAACCTTTAAGTGGGAAGTGTTTGTAACTCCATAAAATATGTAATAAAGGGATGCCATTTATGAAAAAACTTGTCCGTACAAGCATTCATCGTATATCTCGAGTTTCAGAAAAAACATCACGTCCTTTATCCACTGGGAGATAGATGGGTATTTAGCAGACTTCCAATGCAACAGTAGGGAACGTCTTGCTATAAGGGATGTGAAAGAAATAGCATCCTTTTGTATCGAGCTCAAAGGAACTAAGGCTTCAGGAATCCCAAATACAGCAATCAATGGACAAGGATTTAAATGTACCCTGCATTCTTTCAGAGTTGACTTCTATTGCCAATCTAGCACATCTGTTCAAGCAATCAGGACACAGCAACCAACTGAGGCAAGGGTGTAAGATTTGGTTAGGAACTAAACTCTGCACAGATATGGCCTAGGTCCCAAATGCTAAAGTTCTTACTCTAACGTGTCCTATATTCTAAAACTCATACAGTTCATTGTAAGGGAACTGAAACGCTTGGTGATTTTTTTTTTCTCAACACGTAATTCTACAGGATGTGGCCACCTTTCAACAGCGCTGCCATCAGAATTGTTTTTTTGGTCACAGTATAGCACTTCCAAAGTTGACAAAATTACCAGGTTGCAAGTTGGAGAGCGAGTGAGAAAAATAAACATGGTTCTTCAGTCAAAAATATTTAATAGACATTATTCCTACCTTACAATATAAATAAAAGCAAACCAATCTTTATTTAAACTTTATTACTGATAAAGAGCAAGCTTGAAATACTCAAATTTGACCAGTTTGTATTCTAACTATGAATAACGCTGACACAGAATCTGGTCTAACATGACAGCTCTTTAGTCATTACCTTTGTAACAAGTGTTGCTCGCTTAAAATAACCATTACTGTATATTTCTTCAAATGTGCTGCAAGCAAGCATTGGTTTTCATCCAACTTCAAGAGATGCTTGAGTGTGTTTATATAGTCTCTTGGATAACTATCAATGTCACGACTTTTGTTTGTGACTCAAGTGACTAATGTCGTGGAAAATCAGCTTAGCCAAAATAAATATCTCTCCAATTCCAGGGGTTTAATATGCCAGAAATCAGAGTTTTATTAAATCTTACTGATTCGCAGAATTAACTCTGGTACTCTGTTCCTTGTTTAGATATAGAAACTCACTAGGTTTCCTTGAAGTATATGTTGGCTGAAGTATTTCCTTGAAGTATTTGTTGGCTGGTTTGCAACACCAGAGCACTGACGATGTGTGGCCACTTGATTTCGACAGCAGACTGACTTAGAGTCTGCAGTGTAAATATTCATCTTCTAGGTGCACTTCAGATGTAAGCAAGAGATTCAGAAAGGAGATTGGTGTACAAACTCTTACACACTTGTCTTTGCGCTTTGACATTTGTGGCTCATGCAGTGGTCTTCTCTGCACCGACCATGTTATCTGAGCTATTACGAGCATGTGTAGCATGCATGACCTTCTGTTTACCACACACATGAACTGTGAATTTTATTTGGATGCATGCAGCACACAATCTGCTGCTTTAAATTTATTCAGTATTTGACACTTTTGTTGTTTCTTAACATCTGTATTCACCAGATATTTATACATAACATCCTTTATTTTCATGACGTGAATGGACTAGAGTGGTTGCACTTCTTGATGATGTAATGGAAAGTTATTTAAAACCTAAAAATCTGTTGACAAACCCAGAATGAATTGGCAACAAATGCTGGTTGCTTAAGAAATGTTTTCCTTGTCAGCTAGTTCGGCACTGCTCATGTAATATCCTTTAAAGTGGGTTCTCAGGATCCCCAGGGCTCCATGAAGCATAGCCAGTATGTCTGTAATTTTTCTTTATTTTTTATTTTTGTTACAGTGGTGGAAATCAGAACTGAATATAATCAAGGCCATTCAAATTATTAAGTTCATATATATTTTTTAACGGGTTTGATATGTTGTTTCAATTGGATGGGTTTAATCTAAAGCTGTGTAACTCAAACAAACATGTTCTGTGATTGAAATGGTAAGTAATAAACTTTTACAACCATGGTTTTAATAAATAATAAAAATATTATAGCTACAGACATAGCTGGATTATTTTCGTTATATAAATGTGTGTGTGTGTGTGTATGTACATATGTATATGTATATATGTATGCATGTATGTATATGTATATTGTCCCTAAGTCTAATGTAGCTTTAAAGTAAGTAAAGCTATGAAAGAAATGGCTGTGTAATCGATGAGCAAGCTTTGTGAACGTTCATGTTATTAACAACTCCAATCACACAAGTGATAGTTTCATATCAGTCCAGTAAAACACAAAAGAACATTGTAAGAGTTCATTCAGCACTGCAGGTGTTCACTAAACTATATGTTCTCCTGTGTAGATTTTAGCAGACAGTTCACACAAAGGCTGGTTCTGTTTGACTTAAAGGTGTGTATTTCCTTTTCGTTTCGTTTCCTATATCTACACAGATTCATGCATGGCCTGTACTACTGAAGCTTCAGAATCTTTATAGGATTTAGAAAGAGACCCAGACTTGTACTTAGCTGGACTTTTTTTAGTACTTTTTGAGGTTTTTATTTTGTTAGTGTATTTTCCCACATGATCTGTGTTGAACTTTGGTTGATTGACACATGGTGCTCCCACAAACACTTTCTTGTTTGACTTGGGAGGCTTCCAGTAATGTTGATTCCATTCTTTTTTTTGATGAATGTGGTGTAACATTTGCTCTATACTTTTTCATGTAAACTTTGTATTTTTGACCTTATGTGAAATTTAAAATGTGGCCGAGCTCTCACATGAATTAATGTTTGTTTAAATATTTATGGGCTATAATCATTTTGTAAATTCCACCATGTTTCCCAAAAATCCTCATTGCTGTTGATTTGTATGTAGACACTAGATCAAACAATCCATCCATTTTCTATACCGTTTATCCTACTGGGTTATGGAGAACCTTGAGCCTATGCCAGGGAGCACCGGGCACAAGGTGGGGTACATCCTGGACGGGGTACCAATCCATTGCAGGGTGCAATAACATACACATTCACACACCCATTCATACACAACGGACACGTTGAACACGCCAGTCATTCTACCATGTAGGACTTTGGACTGGGGAGGAAACCGGAGTACCAGGAGGAAACCCCCGCAACACAGGGAGAACATGCAAACTCCGCACTCACAGGGCAGCGGCAGAAATCGCACCCCCAAACCTGGAGATGTGAGGTGAACGTGCTAACCACTAAGATTTTCAGAATTCAGTAGCCTTGTCTAGCAAGTCAGACCAGTTTGATCAATTACATGCAAAATGCATTACGTCTTAGTATTCATAGATGTTAAACTGGTTTTTACACACAAAAAAAGAAAAAAACTTGGCATGGCTTTCACATTCTTTTATTTCACAGATGCTTTAATAAAAAGTGACATACAGGTAAAAACAAAGTAGTCACAGAGCTGTTAAAGAAACCGACAATGACACAAGTGCCTCAAGACCAATGAGGTGTACCTCAAGACTCAGATACCACAGAACCCAACATGAATTAGACCCAAACATGAGCTGCTGATTAACTTGGTGTGTTGGTATTTG
>CM022767.1:21935395-22085395 GCA_012411365.1 Ameiurus melas | reverse complement strand
CTAAAAGGTACCGTTTCGTCACTGTGAAAGCCCGTGCAAAACAATTTTGCGCAATTCCAATTTCGCCAATTCGAGTAGTTTTCTGCAACAACAACAACAAAAAAAGCACCAAATACTCAAGTGATATCCTATAATGACTGATATAGGTGTGAAATGTCCACATACTGTTGGTCATGTAGTCTATATTAAACCCTATAAGAAATCATTTTTAGTACTTCAGGTGTAAACTGAACGTGTAAATGAAACACTGGGGTGTTTACATTTGAGTTGTACTAGCCTGAGCAGGGATCATGTTTTGTGTTAGTTAATCACTACAGTCACAACACTTCTCAGGAATCACAGCCCGTGCCACGGTGGCACCGCGCTCATTATGAAACGCCATCAGTCCTCGCACGGTTTACCGGAACTAACTTAGCGCGTGACGCAAAGTTGAGTGCGCAACATGACGTACTGAGCAGGCGACAGACTGCAGAAATGACAACGCGGAAACATCGTATGTCGTGTACCTCCCGCAGAGAAAACCCGCGACTACGTCCCAAACCGCATTGTACCCTATCATATAGGGACTTGTGTCCAAATACAACGCTTCCTGTGTTGTATTATTTATATTGACATTTTATTTATCATGGTACTATGCGGTTTGGGACGTAGCCCAGGTCCCATCCTCCAGATGTGGACAGATGAGGGATTGGTTTTTGTTCTCTCTCTCTCTCCCCCCCTGTGCAAGTGAATCGACTCGCAGCATTTTCACCTGTGCGTTAAAACAAACACGATGTCACTCATCTAAAGCACGTGTGTAGTCTGAACACGTTTGTCCTCTGAGATACACGTTTATAGCATGACGGACACGTGACTTTTCTTCCCCCACACAGTATTGTACTGTATACCAAATTCTGGAGGCACCCTTTTCCGAGGAGTGAATCGAACGAATCTTGATTCGTGAGTCATAATGATTCACTCGCGCCGCATTCACGGTGAAGCGCGAGCGGCGGTGGGCAGAGTCCCGTGTTACATCACCGCGTGCCATAAAACCCAACGGCGTGCAGAGCCCCGGACTCATACTGTATGTCTGCACAAACACATACACTCACTCACACACACACACACACACACACACACACACACACACACACACACACACACACACACATAGACACACACACACACACACACACACACAAACACACACACTTACTTTACTACACTTTACCTGAGGGACCTCAACAGGACCAAACATGGAGATACACAGCAATGACATTAAGAAGCCTAAATCTTCTGTACTTTGTAACATCAAGGTAAATTCTCTTCCTCTTCTTCTTCTTCTTCTTCTCCTCTTTCTTCTTCTTATTATTAGTTGTTGTAGTAGTAGTATTATAATAATTATTGTTATTATTATTATTATTATTATTATTATTATTATTATTATTATTATTATTAACAATAACAACAATCATATTAATATTAATATTATGGTTCCACAGTATGAATTTCTTTAAAGAAAAAAGTAATATTTTATGTATTGATTTAGTATTGTATGCTGTAGTAGGTTCGTTCACAAGTGTATCCTGCATTAGTGCCTATTAACCAACCTGAAATGTAGCCAAGCCTGACTTCTTTCTGGCACCAGCATGTCTAATGCATTAGTTCAGAGTTTCTCAGCTCCCACTGTCCTGCACACAATCAGGTTTATCCTGCACTCACACACTCATCCAACACATTTAAAACCTGAATGACCTGGATCAGGTGTGTTAAACAGGTAAAAAAAAAAAAAAAAACCTGCTTGTGCGATACAGTGTTTCCAAGAATGGAGCTGAGAACCCCTGCTTTGGGTTTTCACTCCTCTGTTGCACAGTCTGCTACTGAGCCTTGCACAGAACCTACATCACACTGAGCATCAGCCATTTCTCCAAAGAGTTATTAAGGAACAGACCTGGCTGTACTCTTTCCAGAACACTTAATAGATTTTATTTGTAGACTGTCTCAGTCTAGAGTGATCTAGAATTTGTCATTATATGTAGCTGTAGCCTGTGTAGAATATAAATAAGATCCAATGATTTTTTTCTCAGACGTAAGAGAATATATTACAAAATATTCATTTACAGCTTTCATACTTTGAGTGTACTCTGTGAATTCGTGTCTCTGATTGTACATTGTGTTTTTATGAAGTGTGTGTGTGTGTGTAACAGTTTATCCATTTCTCATGAGGGCTTTCATTTGGTTTGTTGCTTGCTTGTTCTGTAAATCTTCCTTGCTTGATCAATTGCCATTAAACTTCGATCCTTAGCCAAGCCTTTTTCCTGGCACTGATTTAGAGTTCACAGCAGTTCAGGTGAAATTAAAAGTGGACTCGCAAACTTTTATTATCCTGCTTTAGTTTATCTGTATGGCACCTAGTTAGAGTCTACAAATAAATAATGCACATCGTTAAAGACTGAATAGAAGTTCAGATCATATTAATTGTGCTTTGGTTAGCTTTGAAGCTTTGTCGTGTTCATAGTGTGTAAACATCATTCAACAAAGGTATCCTGGTGATACACAAGTCCATTTTATTTGTAGCAGTGTTGTGCCAAGTCACTTTGAGCTTTTCTGGATTATGTGTTCTATTTTGTCTCAACTATACAGTGTTCTGGTCTCATTATTAGAAGATAACCTGGACAAATTGTGGCACAGACTCTCCAAGAATGCACTCTTATGTCCAAATCTTCTCTTAGTTGGTGTGCTGTATTGCTGTACTGAGGTTTGTTTACATCCAAATCACTGCAGCCTGAGGGGGGTTACACCTCATCCTCTGTTTCTTCGTACATCATACACACACCACTTACGCTTGACATGCTTCCAGAAAAGGTGTACACAGAACAATCCCTAGTGGTGTATTTCTGTCTTGCTTCTGTTTACATAACGTCCATCTTGATATAAATGAACGTGAAGATCTAGCGATAAATCAACATTGTAAGTCTTAATTCAACATTTTGATGTGGAGTTCAAAGGTGTTTTGCAGTAATAGTGTGTACTGTGTAAATGAGTTAACTCTGTAAGTCTGTAGTCACAGTATATGCGTGTCTGTGTGACGCAAGGGAAGGGACACAGAGATAAAGAACACAGTGTTCAGTGACTATTTTAAAAAAATGTCCTTGTACTTTCCTGCTAATGAAAATTCTGACGTTATAAGGTTCTGTTTGACAATTCTATGATTTTGAGATACTGAGGCAAAATTCTGTCTATTAATAACATCAATGCAGGTATAGCGTCTAACATATTTTTAACATTAACTGATTTTTCTGAAGAAAAAAAAAGTAGAGCCTTACAATTCTGTTGTCTTGAATGTTAAATGATAACCGTTTAAAGTGTTGGAGGGATCCAACATTTTATTGTTCTGTTTTATTGTAGGTTTCGCTATAATTTTGGCATAAACTATTGATCCGTATGCTTGTAGATGAAAAACTGAATACCAACCGTTAAAGGGTTGACAGCATCGTGCAGTGCAGAGGAAGGGAATGGCTGGCACCCAAAAAAATGTTTATCTTGGTTAAAATCTAATTTTATATCTTAAATTTGCAAAAAGAATATATTTCATGGTGAGTGAGTCATCTGCTGTGATTGAGTATGACGAACATGGATAAGGATTGTGTCACTTTATTGCTGTTTAAACATGTGGCAAAACCCTGCATTCAACCCTGCGTTGCTTCGATTTTCTGGGGTTTTACATTTGCAAAAATGTGCAGGTGTAAACTAGTACAGGTGTAGGTGTGTCATGTATCTGGGTTACAGGTCAGTCCACGATGGTGTGAGGAACTGGTCTTTCTCTTGTGCAAGTCTGTCCATTTCTGTGTAAGTTTGACTGGCCATTGTAATTCCTGAAAGTTGTTTTTCCATTACACCATGCTGTGAAAAGGACGAAATGTCAGTTGAATTTTTATTCATTTAAGACAGCATATTCTTCATTGTTTGGAAATGATACAAGTGTATGTCTTATCTTACTCAACTGGAGTAGAAGAATGGCTTTGTTTTTCTATATCAGTCCTAAGAAAATCTTCTGCAAGCTATGAGCCAAATGCTGGGCAAGAGAACACACTGATTATTTCTAAGACATTATGTTGGAAATAATGACGTGTACTGTAAAACCTTTGAGTTATTTAATGTTCTAAATATTTCTGGCGCACAGAACTCTCCTTTTCCAGCTTAGCATGTATTAGATAAGAGAAACATTAAAGCATTTTGTAGCTAGCCCTTCCCCTGATTCTTCACTCACAGTAGGGTTCTGGATGCACAGTGGAGGCCAGGATGAGATGCTTTCGCAAGATGTGAAACACTCCTCCCCTCACTTCCAAAGTGTTCTCAAAGTGAATGCATCCTAGGCTGGAGCTACAACTGGAACAGAAGGCATAACATAACAACTAGCAAGACCACCAAAGATATGCTAGTCCACCAGTATGGAACGAATGGTCCATGTCTTACACTAGATCGTTTGTAGAAGAAGAAAAAAAAAAGAATTGGTGCAGAATAAATGCAAAGATGTGTTTCAAAGGTACCCCCCACCCCCACCCCCCAGATTTAAGCTGTCATTCCATTTACTAGCTTCCTAGACAGCTGAGTGCAGACCTGCCAGGACATAACTGCTTGACAGGAGGATAAGAGAAATATGTATCTGAAAACAATCTTTACGACAGCTCGTGGTTCTGGTTATCCTCCAAGACTTTGCAAGTTATTTGCACAATCACTTCATTACAAAAGAAAGTAATATGTGTCTGCACTCACCCGAGGCAGTTGTAAGATTGTCATTAATGACTCAATGAGGGATAAGTACAGGTGTCATCGCCACACTGTCTCCCAGAACATTAGAGAATGAGCCTGCCAGCTGTAGCTTGCAAGAGATCCCATTTGGATTCTGAGAGCTAATATACTATAGAGTATATGCAGAAGTTATGATGAATGTTTATAGCTCAGGAGATAAACTATCTATCTATAGTGGCGGTGTCAATCCGAGAGCCTTCGGCTGTGGAAAAGATGAAAACGCCCTGCTACAACTTTGTTGCAATACAACACTTGAAATGATCCAGACTTGCTCTGGCATAGCCTGGCTAAATAAAGAACATTTTCCTGCTCTGTTTACACAGTGAATTAAAAGGACATCATATCAAACTGTTGTGAAGCTATTTGGAGAGTCGTGGAGTTGCTATTCAGAACGCTAACAAAGGCATTCGTTAAGGCCAGTTGAGCAAAACAAGACTATTAGAGCAGGTCCGAATATGAAAAAGCATTTGCTGCAACATTTTAGCAACTGAAAGGTTATTGTGCTTATTGTGTGCACCAACAAACCATAAACCAAATAATGAGCACCTTAGAACTGTTCCAGGAGATGATGGGAGGCTTAGCGCCTGCCCGTAGCTGGCACGGAACAAAATGAATTTGTCTTGTGTTTTGCAGAATAAATCCAGTCCAAATCTGTGCCTTGAGATATCCTCTTGTTTCTGTGCTTTTTGAAATATCGTCTCAAGTCCTTCAAACCAGAAATGAGTGAGAGAATATGTAGCATCTACGTGTATCTCTCTTTCTTTCTCTCTCGATCCTTCTCAGAGTGTTCTGGGAACTGATCCAAATTGATGAGCTCTGATCTCTGCCATATCTTTGACAAAGATGTGAATAAAAATCCCTCAAAGCTAACAATCCCAGCAGTACAGTTTAGTACTCCTGACTGCAAAGCACAGGTTGAACAGCGTGCATTACCGTGGTTTGAACTCCTATTTGGTAAATGCCTGTTATGTGACAGATTCACCGTTTTACTCTTCACCTTTGGGGAGTGAACTTTTCCTTTTCACACAGTCATACTCAATAACCTGAAGAATAGATCCTTCGGAAAAAAATTTCACACTTGGAGCCTTTTTTGTGCTCTGACGAAGACAAAGCTGTTTATCTGGGTAATTTAAAACAGAGAGCCTCGCACTCCATTTGAAATACACACTCTGTTCAATTACCAAGTGACTCTTTTGCACAGTGTTGCATTAGCCTCAATTAAGTGCTGTTTTAGGAATGTTGCTGTTGCTTATGTACAGTTCTGTGCAAAAATGTACAGTTCATGCAAAGAAATGCTGTAGAGCAAAGAAGCCTTCAAAATAATGAAATTAGATGTTTTAACATAAAAAAAAATACCGTAAAGTGCAGTAAACAGTAGTAAATGAAACAGAGACAATATTTGGTGTGACACAAAAAATAAAAATGATAAAAGTAGTCTCCTGGACAATTAGTGTAGTTTTATAAGGAAATGAGCTGTAAGTTTTGTTGAGCATCTTGCAGAACCAGACAAAGTTCTTCTGGAGAGTTTGACTGTCGCACTCGCTTCTTATTTTTGCAGCAAAACCCAGCAGCCTTCATTGTGTTTTTTATCTGAAAAGTGGCTCTTATGTAATATGCTGCTTTACTGACATACAAAATTTTTCCTGTAACATTTTTTTCTGTGCTGGAAAACTTTGGGATGTTTGGGAATCTAAAACGATAATGTAGAAGTCATAAAATAAAAAATCTATAACAAAGTTTGTAGTAAAAAAAAATAGGTTGCCTAAAACTTTTGCACAGTTCTGTATAGTGGCACAATGTGAGGGACAGAGGAAGTGGGCACAGTATGAGGGACAGAGGAAGTGGGCACAGTATGAGGGACAGAGGAAGTGGGCACAGTATGAGGGACAGAGGAAATCATTCTGTACATCTTGAGGTCAAGATTGTTTTGTGCTCGACTTGCTTATCATCATCTTCAGTAACCGCAGTGTATCCGGAGCCCATCTGGGGAACACTGGGTGTGATGTGAGAGTACGCTCTGGGTTGGATGTTAGTCCATTGCAGGGCACCATGCACACTAATTCAGTGCCACTATATGTATCTGTTTAGTGCTCCAAATATTCATACCTGTATTAAAAACAAAAAAAAAAATATTAAGCATCCTATTAATATCTGTATTTGTTTGTTTGTATGAGTCATTTGTTCATATTTGGTTGCATTACTAATGAGCACACACATTCACACACACACACACACACACACACACACACACACACACACACACACACACACACACACACACACACACACACACACACACACATTCATTTCTTGAGGCAATTTAGAGTCACTAATTTGCCTTGTACCTTCTGGTTTGGGGGTTCAATTCCCGCCTCTGCCCTTTGTGCTGGAGATTGCATTTTCTTCTCGTGGGGTTTCCTACGGGTACTCCGGTTTCCTCCCCCAGTCCAAAGACATGCGTTGTAGACTGATTGGCATCACTAAATTGTCCATAGTGTGTGAATGCATGTGAGTGTATGCAATTGTGCCCGGTAATGGGTTGGCACCCCATCTAGTGTGTCTCCTGCCTTGTGGCCCAAATCCCCTGGGTTAGTCTCCAGGTTACCTGTGACCCTGTGCAGGGTGAGGACAGATGGATAAGTCACCTACTGCCATGTTTTTGGAAAATAAAATTAAACTTTTGAACCCTTAGGAAACTCACACGGACACGGGGAGAAAATGCGACTGAAAATGACAAAGCCAAGACGTGCCTCTTGCTAATGTACTAGTACTGACATTTCCGCTGCATTGTCTCTATTTGTTTATACAGTATGTTGATCTTACTGGATACAATGGAAACATTAAAATGTTTATTGTATCTTTTTTCTTTTTTGCTCATTGGCTGACCTGCTCTCTCTCTTCTCATAGTTCTTCGTGTTGTGCCATAGCCTGCTCCAGCTCACTCAGCTGCTGCACACAGCATACTTTAAGAGCACCATCACGACCATCGAGAGACGCTTCGGTCTTGACAGTCTGTCCTCAGGAACCATCTCCTCTCTTCATGAGGTGCTCAATGCACAGCAATTAACACCACAGAACTTAACCATGAACTAGTCTGAGTTCACTGTCAGGAAAACAAAAGTTTAAGGCTTGAATTTCTTTCTTCCAGTCCTAATTTGGACATTTGGCAACATTAGTATTTCCCTAAATGAATCCCCATGAACTTTTTTAGTTTCACTTTTCCACGACATGTGTGGTTTGTCATGACTGTCATGATGATTTCCTTTCAAACTGCAGACATTATTACAAAACGTCTTACAGCATCTTGACATTGCCATCTAGGTCACAACAGGAACTGCAGTAGATGTCATAAGTAGCACATAAAGTAACACGTACACATACTGGGTAATTTTTGGCCTAAGAGTGATTCAAACGGCAACTGTAAAATTTCCAATTAAACATAAAATGTAATGGTGCCATATTTCACACCAGTAACGAATTGCCTTCTTAAGGTTCATGATCTTTGAAGTGATGTCTGTACTGAATAATTAATGTTAGTTCACGGCCATTTAAAATCCCATTCAAGATTTACTGAAACATTGCCACAACCCCGAGTTAGTAAGATTATTTAAAATATGCTATCTGAGCATGTTCACCTTGCTGCTGTTTAGCAATTCAGCAGGAAAACTGACATAGAGTTTAGTTCCCCTGTAGCCTGACCTATATAAGCAGAGTAATGAGACGTGTGTGTATGTGTGTGTTTTTTCTGTGTAGGTGGGAAATATGGTACTGATAGTGTTTGTCAGTTACCTAGGAAGTCGTGTACATCGCCCTCGTTTTATTGGACTCGGAGGCCTGATGATGTCCATTAGTGCCCTGATTCTGACATTACCTCACTTCCTGACTAAACCATACTCCTATGACTCTGTCCTGAAAGGTGAGCACACTCTATCGCCTGCATCTCTGACCATTTTGACATGGTGAAAACATTGTAATTTATAAATTAAACTGAATCAACTGAACCAGGAGACCAGGGGTCAGACGACTACGGGCCAGATGCAGACCTAGCAAAGTATTTCAGTGGACCAAGCCGAGTACTTGAAATCTACCGTAGCAGAGACAATAAATACATGTGATTTATCCAATCAAGTTATTTAGCTTAAGGCAGCTCATCGGACCAGAGACTAATAGCAGAGCTAGAGATTAGCTCATAAAAGGGGGAGATTTCACAGATTTTCCTGTACTTTCACAAACTTAAGGTCTGAAATCATGTTTGAAATAATATTTAAAGATCAATGGCCAGAGAAATTTGCATTTAACCTCTCTAAATCAAATTCAAAACAGAGGTCTTAAATGTTCACTGTTTAGCGCACTAGTCAGAACTGTTCATGTGAAGCAACACTGCAAAAGAAAACTGTGTACATTTTTATTACTTTGTTTAAAGATTTCCATTTTGTACTGACCTTCAGAAGCTACATAAGATTGTTTCTCAGAAGACAAAACAATAACTATTAATAATAATAATAATAATTTTCACCGATCATCCTGTTCATAAGTTTACTTCCCACTTGCTCTTAATGAATTGTTTTGCCTTCTTGAGCATCAGTGAATGTTTGCACCTTTTGTAATAGTTGAGTACGAGTCCCTCAGTTGTCCTCAGTGTGAAAAGATGGATCTGAACATCATATTGTCGCTGTTGGAAAGGGCACAAATATGCTGAAGATGCTGGAAAAATGCTGGATTTTTCTGAAGAGCAGTGGGCAGTTAAATGCCCAGGACAAGGGACTCATGAAAAACTATCACAAAACCTAAAAACAGTTGTTGTTCATCCAGGTAACACCAGACAGTAATAAGAATCAAGCGTATGTAAACCTTTGAACTGGTTCATTTGTGTAAATTGTATATATGTAAACATCTGCTACCTGAAATAGCTTATTCAGGGCAGGACTAAATAAAAAACATGATCCCTCTTTAAAAAAATGTTTTTTAAATTAATTATTAACATTTTGCAGATTCTGCAAGGCGTATGTACACTTGTGACCTCCACTGTACAGTCATGAACTAATCATTAATGAATAATTTAGCCTTAAATGTCACTATACCGCCATGCAAGTTGCTTATCTGGACAAATTTTAGTTGACTACTCTTGGTTTAAATACTTGAGGGTGTACACACTAAGGAAAAAAACAAAAACAAACAATTTCTCAACAGTTCCTTTTTAACTGGTTAAAGGTTCATGCGTCTTATCATGGTATCTAAAAATGAAATTTTCTTTTGTAGAGTTTTACATGGAAACCTTAAGGGTTGAACCAGAGGGACAAACTGAAGAGTGGTTACTACTCTTAAGTGGTTACATTTAAGCATTTATAATCTGGGCTAAAAGTCGCTCAAATACATCCAACCATATTGATTTTTAACAATCATTAAATTTTTTGGGGTGATTGGGTGAAGGTGAGCCAACTGTGAGCTCTGGTTCATATCATGCCTGTGATAGGCAACGTTATTGAGCTAACTGCTATCATTCCACTGTTATATGTGCCAGTGTAAAATGGCTAGACTGGCTCAACTCTGTTTAATATTGCTCTATATACTCTATAAAACACATCCTCAGGCCTTGAACTTGTGAAAATAATAACCACCAGTAGAATCAAAAAGCAGACTAGAAAACTAATCAAAACATAGTGGGGGTCTAAAATAACATCCATCAATGGGAAAGATATTGTAAAAAGGACAAGGCCTTAAGAGCTCTCCTGTACCTTTGGCAACAGGAAGTTGCTTTTAGAGTCTCTGCACGATGGTGAGCTACATCTCCTCTTCGCCACAGCAAAAAGACAGGTTTGAAAAAGCATATAAGAGAGATTTGAGAATTAGAACATGAGTAAAGAACAAATTGTTTTAAAATCAGGTAAACAAAAAATTAAGAGTTAAGATAAATAAGATAAAAGACTCTGAGTAAAGTCGACGAGTTCTGAAAATAAGAAGTGTGGGCAGAAGTAGAGAGGAGGTCATAGATCGTAAATGAAAAAGGTGTGTGTGGAGTGTATTTAGAGATTGCGAGGGCTGTGTCCCAACAGGCATTAGCTGCAAGACACTAATCTCAGTGCAGATGAAAAAAATACGAAATTGAGGAGATTAGAGCACCCTGGAATTATGAAAAGCACATTTTTCCTCCCTTTTTTTTATCATGTTCTTGTGATATTTGTTCATTATATGACCTGGTACTACCAATGAGAAAAAATTAGTCATGGGTTAGAAGAAACACCCAAGCACTACTTATTAACCCTTTATGTCAGTCAATTTAGTGCTTAACTTTTAATGTAAGGATGCAACTGAATAGTCATATTTAAACAGGCAAATTCAAACATGTCTCTCAAACTGTAGCCAATCATGTGACCTTCAACAAGGACTGAACATTTCCTTTTGAAGTTAATGCTGTTTTGTTTCTGGATTTTCTGTTTTGCTTTTAGTTGGATAATGTGTTTGGAACTTATTGGGCACAATAATCAACATGTAAAGTTCCAGTTACATACTGAGGTACAACTTATTTACTCGTGTTAATATGTACCTTTCTGTCCCACAGAAAGCAGGCAGGACATGTGCAGTGTCCATGTTCTACATGTCAATACATCATCTGCTGAGGCATGTGGTAAGCTGGACAACCAAAACTTTGTGGACAATACACTGCTGTGGGTACTCATGGCCACGGCCCAAGTGATGTTTGGAATTGGTTCTGTCCCAGTTCAACCCTTTGGGATCTCATATGTGGATGACTTTGCTGGGCCTGGCAACTCTCCACTCTACATTGGTAACTACTTAGCTGTTCAGATCTGTAATATTGCCTTGGCAGAGGGTATATAAGCATGCATCAATGCTATATTTCTCATAAGAATGTATTTCTTTGCTCTAGCCATACTCTTTGCTGTGTCCGTGTTCGGGCCTGCCTTTGGTTATCTCCTAGGATCTGTGGTACTGAGAATCTATGTGGATGTGGACAGAGTTAATGCAGGTACAGATTCTTTTTCAACAGATAATTCTTCTGATTGAATCAGTAGTTCTTAGTTTCAGCTGCCATGAACACATTTTAATTTTTCTTCCCTCATGATTAAAGCTCCTGATGAAATGCTTGATGATTGGCTGAGGAGCAGAATGATATTAGCACAGGGAAGACAAATATGTGCAGAGCATGGGATTGCATAGTCTGGGGTCTGCTAAATTAAATGCATATTTCATCTTTAAGCCTGACAGATTTATACAGCCCCAGTCCTGATTTCAGCTCTGCTGCCCTGTCTGTAACACGACAGAAGCCAGATATCACATTAAATGGGCAGGATGTTTCTGTCCACTTATGCCTTAATGACATACAGTACCTGCCAGGGCTCAGATATGATACATGGCTGGTATTTATACAGAAAAGATGCTATATTGCTGGATTAATATAGTTAAATTTTTTTTTTGCTTTTTTAATTAATGCTAATACTGTAATCTGTGGAAACAAATGGAAAGTCTTCCCAGCAGATTGAGGGTTATTACAACAGTAAAGGGGGACTACATCTGGAATGGGATGTTCAAAAAGCACACATGGGTGTGATGGTCAGGTCCACAAACGTTTGGCCATATGGTGTATATGTAAAGTACTGGTCACTACCTGCATATGACAACTGTGTCTATCTCTATACACATATAAGCTGTGGGGTGGTTAGACTGAAGCACTTTCTCATAAAAAAAAAAAAAACTAAAAAAAAGCCAAGCCCACCTAAATCACCCCAAAGCATTTAGCAAAATGTGTCCAAGTTAGAACTTTTTAGGCATAACATCAGAGAACACCACAACCACAATGGAGCATGGTGGTGGGAACATCATGCTGTGGGGATGCTTCTCTTCAGATAGGGCTCTAGAGAGTTAGAGGGAATTATGGATATCTCCAAATACCTATCTATTTTCTCTTTGACAGCTGAAGACAAAGAGGATTTTCACCTTCCAGCATGATATTAATCCAAAGCACAAATCCAAGCAAAAAATATGAAATAAAATAATAGGAACGGCTTCAGAAGAAGAACATCAATATTTTGAAATTCCCTAGTCAGAGCAGAGATCTAAACGTTGAGAAACCCTGAGGAACAACTTGAAGAAGTCTGTGGAAACTTAATGGTGATAACCTGAAGGACAGAAATGTGTCAATACATGTCTGGCAAAAGAGTGACAATAATTTTCATATTCATTGGAGAAAGTATCTTCAAATTGTGCTCTACCAAAAAGAAATCAGCAATTGGCTAGGACTTACTTGAGATGAAACCCTGAAGCCATACTTAAACCCCTACTCATGTGTTCTTTCTTTTGTAGCAGGGGCTCAGGAGTTGACCCCAATTGACCCTCGCTGGGTTGGAGCTTGGTGGATGGGTTTGCTGGTCTCTGCTGGGGGGATGTTCCTCACCTCCATCCCCTACTTTTTCTTCCCCAGGGCCATGCATGTGGATAATGTGAGTCCTGCTATTACCTATCTACTTTCACACAACCTTTGTACTGTTTCGCTCTTGCTACTGTAAGTTCCTGAAATATGGGATTTTAATTTTAAAGCCGTTACATTAATTTTATAAATGAGTACCTCATACTCTGAAATACTGATAAACTGCGAATATTGTCTCTTCTTATCCTGCTAAGTAAAACATATGGCCTGAGTTGAAGTTGTCACTGTGAGATTATTGTTATTATCACACATTTCCTCTAGAATGTTGTTCTTCCTGTTTAAAAAAAAATGTCTACATGTTGCACATGTGCTACATACTGGTCATTCACAAAAACAAGATGGTTTTATTTCACCACTGTGTTATTTTGCAGAGCATTGCAAATGAGAGTGACATTTTGAAAGACAGCCACAAGAGTTCTGACATCTCCATGCTGGAGTTCCTCAAAAGTAAGTATACTGCTGCCGATCATGACTAGTTCAGTTTGTGGAACTGTGACACGCTCGGACAGTTTTGTAAATAGAACTGACAAGGATTTCCACCACACGTCCGCAGTGACATGACTCAGGCTCCCAGGTTGTCAACAATCATATGCTCATTGCTTACTCAGGTAGATTGCACAGTATGCTGCCTGCCAGGCTCTTTCTTGACTCATACTGGCGTTGGGTTCTGCTAAAACAGGATCTGACTACATCTAAGGGGTTAGCAGCTCTGACAGCATGACTTGTTCACATATTTTATGTATTGTTATTTCTTTCTTTATTTATTTAATCAAGAACAGTACACATTAATAATACAAAAGAAATGTAATATGTGACAGATTTAGCCAAATTGGATCTTTTTCATCTGTAGTCCAAAGGCAGGTTGATGTTATAATAACCAAATAGAAAACGAAAAACCATATAATAGAAATGCACATGTGTTTTCTGCTCAGTGTTCCCACGCCTGTTTGTGCGGCTGTTGCTCAGTCCACTCTTCTTGCTGCTGGTTCTGACCCAGTGCTGCTTCTCCTCGGTGATGGCTGGACTCGCCACCTTCCTCAACAAGTTTCTGGAGTGGCAATACAGCACTTCAGCTGCTTATAGCAGTCTGCTCATAGGTGTGTTACAGCTTCAAGCAGAGAAAAGATATGGACACCGATACATGATCTCTGTACATATAATTTCACAAAAGTCTAAATTTTGCCATGATGACTGAAAACATGTGTGTTGCTTGTCCAGGTGCTGTGAATCTGCCTTCAGCAGCCATCGGGATGCTGTTCGGGGGTGTCATTATGAAACGCTGGGGCCTATCACTTCGAGTCATTCCACGTTTCTCTATAGTATTACTCACCCTCTCCACAATGCTGTGTGTTCCTCTATTCTTCATGGGCTGTTCCACTCAAAACGTCTCCGGGGTTTACCCAAACAAAGGATCCAGTGGGTGAGTTACACACAGCGAACTAATAATCACATTAATCTATGTAGCATCCACTACTTACCTTCCAGTTCTGTTCACTATTTAGCAAATGGAGGTCCCAATGACACTTTAGATTTTATAGCAATAAGGTTGTAAAATATTTCGTAAAATTGCTCTCCGTTATTAGCAATATAAACAGCATACTTTTGATGGGTAGGATTGTAAATAAAAAGGTAGGATTGTAAATTAAAAAAAAAATTAACAGAGAACATAGACCCCAAAGCTTTTAATTGCTCTTAGGTGGTGGTGTGTTGTAACAAAAGTAAGTCAGAAGTCACTCTAGATAAATGCTGTAAATGTAAGTGTTCTCAGGTAGCAAACTGACATTGGGTCAACATGGATGCCATTGGGTTGTTATCAATATAGTGCTCCTTTGTACACGTTCAGTCAATGTTAGGTCAAGTTTGACAGGGTTGTTATGAAAATTGTTTTTTGCCAACATTGCTAACTGGGTAAAAGTTAAAAAAAAAAAACAAACAAAAAAAAACACACACACACAAAACTTTTGTTATAGTATTTAAGTATTTTGGAAAATATTTCTACTTTACACAACTGCAAATGTTTGTCAACTTTAACTAAAGTAATAGAATAGTTATTTCTCCAACTTCAGTCTTTTGTGATTGTCAGAAATATACAGTCATTCAAACATCTTCACTTAATGCATCTTTTACTAATTTCAGCTGGAGCTGATACAAACTAACTTACAGGATGACATCCTATGTTTCTTGGAAATAAGCTAAAAAAAATAACATTATTATTTCAGAAACTGACTGAAAAATAGCCATGCTAAATTGCTCCTAAGTGTGTATGTGTACATGGTACCCTGACTGCATCCCATTTATGGTGAATCCCAGCCTCACGCCCAGTGTTCCCGAGATGGGCTGTGACTCTGACCAAGATAAACCTCTGAGCCTGAAGAGAAACGAATGAAAGAAAGAAAAAAGAATGAACCATCTGTACCAAAATTTATTTTGTGCAAACCTGAATAAGAGTATACTACCTTGTGAAATGACCCAGTTTCTTGTGAAACCATTCATCATTGTGCAGCGCATCTCTAGCTGTGTACTCAGCTATAAACATTCATTTTGAGACACTCATCGTTGGAGAGGATAATGCTATTAGTGTTCTGAGGAATTACAAACACTTGAGTTGACAGATAAAAGCACACATCTCTGGCATAAAAATCCAAAAACAAACATATGACATATACAATGAGGGGGAACATTTCCATCTATTTTAGTGTTTTTATGTTTTATTTGGATTCTCATAACCACTGATCTCACTGATTTATATGAGAACTTCCTGCATTTTTTCACAAGTAGTGCTTAAATAAGATGTTCAGCCAGGTTTGGGCTAATGTTCTAAACAGCTGTGCCTTTTTGAACTGTACAGCTGGTTGAGTGCTGCTTGCTGATTTTACCAGCAGTACTAAAACGCTCTAGAAGTGAGTTGCTAGAAGTCACCAGATGATGCCATAGACTAATTTGAATATTTGCATGAGCAGTCACATGCCAAAACTTGGTACATGGACAGTAGATTTTCTGAAGGCAGTCAAACCAACTATTTATATATTTACAAAATACTATAATTTCTATCAAGGATGCAGACACAAAAATGCAGTGGTAGGGTATAATTGGAATCTAGACATGATGGAAATGGTTACAGATGGCTTACTTGTAAATACAGCCAAGAAAAGTGTTCAAAATTCATAACAAAGAAGTGCATGGCTGGGAAAACAACAGTGCTCAGTGACTAGTCACTGGGAACAACAGTGATCAGTGATTGGTTGTTGGGGACAACAGTGATCAGTGATTGGTTGTTGGGAACAGCAGTTATCAGTTATTGATCGTTGGGAACAACAACAACGACAACAGTGGTAGCTTTGTGGTTAAAAATGTTGGACTACTGATCAGAAGGTGGAAGTTCAATTCCCAGCACCAGCAAGCTTCCACTCCTGAACCCTTGAGCAGGGCTTTTAACTGCTCAACTGCTCAGTTGTTTAAAATGAGATAAAGTCGCTAGATTTGTCGCGAGGTTGTTGTTTGAAAGGAAGTCATTAAAGGTGTATAATAAGTAACCAGATCTAGCAACAAAGTCACTGGCAAACGTCATTGGCAACATTGGAACTCACAGTCATAAATGTAAAGTCATAAAACCTTCCCAGTGGCCTTATGAGGTTCACTTGCAGTGTCCTTTAAGTTTCAGGTAAGTAGTCCTGTGAGGATGCAGAATATTATATGTTCCTCATACTGCACCTACCTCCTTACTTGGTACCAAATGAGAAAATGGGGATTAGTGTACACAATGGACTGTTTTAAACACTGAAATAAATTTACAATGAAATATAACACACTGGGACATTAATTAAGTTAGAGGTCTGACATTACTACATTCCTTGTTTGCTTATATTCATGCTACCAGTGCATTACGTTAATTACTAAATCTTCCTACAGGCTATTTTTATCCTGCAACTCCAACTGCTCGTGTCCGAAGAACATTTTCAATCCAGTGTGTGGGGAAGATAACATTGAGTACCTTTCACCATGCCATGCAGGCTGCACCAGCTTTACCAAGGACCCCAAAAACAAATTTTGGATTCAGGTGAGAGGACTAGATCCCTAAAGGCCAGACACTAAAGCTCCTACTAATTAACTCTTGATTTGGTTTGTGGCTGCCAGGCTTTTTTAGCACATAAATACACTACATACAAAGCTACAGCTAGTGCGGAAGTATTCGGCCCCCTTGAACTTTTCAACCTTTGTCCATAGGACAACAATCAGTCGTACACTGCACAAATCTGGCCTTTATGGAAGAGTGGCAAGAAGAAAGCCATTTCTCAAAGATATCCATAAAAAGTCTCGTCTAAAGTTTGCCACAAGCCGCCTGGGAGACACACCAAACGTTACACCAAACATTGAGAAATGGCTTTCTCAATGGATGGACAGACTCTCCCACCTCAGCTGTAGTTCTCTGCAGTTCATCCAGAGTAATCATGGGCCTCTTAGCTGCATCTCTGATCAGTCTTCTCCTTGTCTGAGCTGAAAGTTTAGAGGGACGGCCAGGTCTTGGTAGATTTGCAGTGGCCGGATACTCCTTCCATTTCAAAATGATTGCTTGCACAGTGCTCCTTGGGATGTTTAAAGCTTGGGAAATCTTTTTGTATCCAAATCCGGCTTTAAACTTCTCCACAACAGTATTACGGACCTGCCTGGTGTGTTCCTCGGTCTTCATGATGCTCTCTGAGCTTTCAACAGAACCCTGAGACTATCACAGAGCAGGTGCATTTATACAGAGACTTGATTACACACAGGTGGATTCTATTTATCACCATCAGTCATTTAGGACAACATTGGATCATTCAGAGATCCTTGCTGAACTTCTGGAGTGAGTTTGCTGCACTGAAAGTAAAGGAGACGAATAATTTTGCACGCACCACTTTTCAGTCTTTTATTTGCTAAAAAAGTTTAAAATATCCAATAGATTTCGTTCCACTTCACAATTGTGTCCCACTTGTTGGTGATTCTTCACAAAAAATTAAAATTTTATATCTTTATGTTTGAAGCCTGAAATGTGGCAAAAGACCTCAAAGGCCCTGACCTCAAGCCCACTGAACACCTCTGGGGGAGAACTTGAACACCGACTGCTCCCCATGCCTCCTCACCCAACATAAATGCCTGACCACACTAATGTGTCTAAATGGGCAGAAATCCCCACAGCCACACCCCAAAATCTAGTGGAAAGCATTCCCAGAAGAATGGTGGCTATTACAGTAGCAACAGGAGTACCAGCTTTAGAGTGGGAAGTTCAACAAGCACATATGGGTGTGATGTTTAGGTGTCCACATACGTTTGGCCGTACAGTGTATGTGTAAATACATATAATTTCTGAATGTTAGTGTGAGTGTGAGCCTTCATTTTCTATTAGAGCTCAGGTAGTGCCACAGTGGAGCTTGAAGGTCAGCAAGATTAAAAACAGCAAGTGGCACACTGATAATTAATGGCTGCATTCTATTAATTACTAATTAGCTGCCTACACAAGTTTAAGTAGACAAAGCAACTGATACATTTTGGAAATATTCTCTTGGAAGGACATTTGTGTGGTTGTCAGTCTTGTGGTTTCTCCTATTAAATAAAATAAAGATCAATTACAAAATGACTGAATCCCTTACTGATAGTCCATAGTCATTGCTACATTATGCTTCTACATTTAAGTCCTACTCATTTTTTTTCCACCCACAGTGCATATTTAGCAAGCAACATTAACTAAGCTAGCCAGCTTCCTAAACACAGCACATTGCTAATATTGCCAGCTAAGTAGTTGGAATGTTGTTCTTCAGCTTCAGCAGCATTAGCTATTTGACTTTAGTAGCTCTCCATGTTTGCTAATACATAGAGAAAATATAAAGATTAAAAACTTGTTATGGTATAATTATTGTATAATCCAGCAGATTCAATCAATAGGTGAATTAATCAATAAGAAATGTTTTGTGTCTGTTAGAAACCTAAAGATAACCTTGGGTGTGTTTTAGTCATGAAATGTCTGACAGTATGGAAAGGCTAAAGCTGACAAAGTAATAGACCATGAGTGTATCAGCATTTAAGCACACGATTAAGAAGTTTTATCCACAGAAGTGCATTAAATAAGTAAATGTTTGTGCTTGTGTCAAAGACCTAGGATTGACTTGGCCTAGGAATAAATTGGCCTAGGTGTAACCTTTCAAGAAAATATGTTGACTGAGTTTGAGCCACAATTATAAACAACACATGACCAGAATGAGTGAATTGAGGCGAAAGCTTGAGGTGTGACTAAAAGAGAAAGGGGGTAAACCCCGCCTGAATGAGATCATTATTTCAGGAGAGTATAAAAGCTTGTGAAATTATTATATTCATTCATACTATCTGCATAGGTCTTAGTTTTATTTGACTTGTCGAGATTTTCTACAATATTGTGCAAACCTATAGCCATCATCTCTAGCAAGCTTGCTGGCATTAACTACTACAGTTGCAATCAAAATTATTCAACCCCCATTGCAATTCAGCGTTATTGTCAAAATCTACAGACTTTCAGCTATTTGCAATGAACAAATCAAACAAAAGCAATTGAAATAGTTCAACACAATGAATGCCTCAAATCGTTTCCCCAAATACAACTGAAAATACAACTTATAATGATTTCTCCAGTTTCAAAATTATTTAACCCTCTGACTAGAATCCCTCACAACAGCACAAATATGCAAAACAGGTGTTGTCTCAAGCACATCTGATGCAACTAATCAAGGGTTTTATTTAAAAGGGTGCTCTAATAAGTATTAAAGATGTTTTCCATGAAGGGGTTGAATAATTTTGAAACTGGAGAAATCATTATAGGTTGCATTTTCAGTTGAATTTGGGGAAACCACATGAAGCATATGTGTATACTGTAGTGCATGTACAAAACTTGCGAAAAAATGACATAATGGATCTTAATGGGAAGGTTGAAGGTTCCCATTGAAGGTTGAAGGCTTGAAGGTTTCCACAATTTTTTTAAAAGTTTTCTTTGAGGATTTTCTGGTGACCATTACATACCACCACAACTGAATATTGCGTTCTTTCATAGACAATTATACCAGGAACCATTAGGGATGCCATATTCCACTAATCTAATAATCACAGACACAAATTAAAACCCATTAAGAAAAACACATTCCACTATTGTATAACATTTTAGTCTATGAATTTTGATGTAAATTTGTGAAATTGTGACTTCTTATTTATTTATAAATGCAGTAAGAACACTCTGACAGTCCCTCTATTTGTCCACACAGTCCTTCAATAACTGCAGCTGTGTAAGGGTGGGTGCTGGTATGGGTGGTGCACGTCCCGGTCACTGTGCCAACAGCTGCCCTCACCTCCTCCTGCCCGTTATCTTCCTCATCTCTATAGCAGCCTTCATCGCCAGTTTCACACACAACCCTATCTACATGATGGTGCTCAGGTACAAACACACACACAGACATGTTTTTATATATTTTAATGAAAAGGAGTCACTGAGATAAGGAATAAAATGATCAATTATTCTACAGAAATTTGTAAGGTATGTGTGTGGTATTTTTTTTTTATTAACTACATGTAGTATTTTGTATTCAATCATAGTTATATTTTGATGTTGTGGAACATCTGCAAAAACAAGTTAATTCTTGTTTCAACAGCTATAAAAAGTTTTTTTTCCCTTTCTCTAGAATTTCATAAGACAAAAAATAAATAAATAAATAACCCCAGAAATTTGAAGCATGGAAGACTATCAGAAAAATAAGTTACAGTTTGACCTCTGTTACAAAGCACTGGCACTTGTAGACAACTCCGTCCAACAATGCTAAATAAATGTCTCCTTACAGAAAACTTACAAGTCTCATACATGCACATCTCTGTGTACATTGTTACTATAGAAACAATAGTGTAATTAAATGAGCATGTTACTATAAACCCTGTAGCTGGAACTATTGTCTGAGCTGCTGTTATAGAATATTAATCAACTTCTGAACAATTAGAATCGAGCAGTCAATAACTCTGAGGTACAAATCAAAAAGTCTTGCAAGACCCAGATTTTTAGATTTCATCAATGGTGCAAAGTTGTTTGAAACTCAGTGAAAACATGATATCTGTATTTCATTTCATGCAGAACTGTGCCACAGGAGGAGAAATCTTTTGCTATAGGAGTTCAGTTCCTACTCATGAGAGTTCTTGGTAAGTAGAAACCTCACTCAGCACTGGTTAAGCATATTTTCTCTCTTTCTGTAGACATGCAAGAGGTTTGAGAACACTTGGCAAGTCTCCTACTGTAATGATATAGATACCGTATCTCACTGCTGCTGGCATGAATAGGGATGATTAGCTGCATTCAGATGGGCTCAGTAGACTTAGATTGAGTATGAGTCACACGAGAAAATCTGCCTTCTTTTTAAGGCCCGTCCTAAAACAAGGTAATGGGTAAAGTTTAAATGCTCAGTGCTTGGATTAGAGTAGAACAAATGGTATAATCCACCAAACGTTTGTGCGTTTTACTGCAAGTATTTTAGCACCCCCTAGTGGTGAGTCAGTAACCATGATGCTTCTAAGCATAAACATAGGAGTTTACATACAATATATTCCCACTGTTAATTTAACATCTACAGTCTTTATATTAGCTCAGCGTAACATAAAGTGTTTATGTCAGTGCAGTGCAATCTTAATTTGACATTCCTGACTGGATTCATTCTCAACGTAGTGATCCTGTGATCTTTATATTCCAGAAACAGTTAACATTATTTAATTCTTTGCATGATTCTTAAATCCTTAAAATCCTGGCTTCTTATTTATTTCTAAGAATAGTATCATTCATTAACTAATATAAATGATTCTGTGCCTACCAGTAATAGCACAGATGTACAGTATGGTTATAAGAGTTAGGAATGAGAAAGTCTGTACTCACTAATGACTTCTGTGAACTTAAAGGGTTTCCTCCAGTTCTGACGACACCATGCACTGTATAGATTTGCACTTTCGCTGATATAAAACACCACATACAACTTGTTAGCTCATTAACAAGAGCTCATTAATAAGAGGTTCAGCCTCGATGATCTATTGAAAGCTAATAGTGAATGTGTCTGATAAATAACATACAATAAATAACAGAACAATACTAGAGGCGTCCCAAAAGTCTCCATCCACAGAGGACTATGTTTGCCAGCACCATGTCAGTTGTGCCATCATCAGTGGATGTTCGTAGACATCCACTTCCTGGTTTTTTCTGCAAAACTTCCAGTCTTTTTGAATTTGTTAATAAGTTTGATAACATTGTTGTGTGTGATGTGCTCGCCATGTTTCCTGTTAAAGTCCATTGCAACCTTGCGACAGCTTCCCGATCCAGCCATGAGAATGATTTCAATACATTCTTCTTTTATCAAAGGCATTCTCAAAGGCTATCTGAAAAAATATATGTGTAATATATAAGTATGAAAAATTTTGGAAGACATTGTGTTAGTGTTCATTTCCCCTATGTATGGAGACTTTAAGGACACCCTGTAGTAATACTGAAGTACAGTACAGTTAAGTTGTTCCACTGTGTGTAATTACTTTATGGTTTGTATTATTCTTCCTGATAGGAAAATGTATCATATTTAATGGCAATCCAATTCCATAGTAGATTTATACAGGACAATAGAACAGTGGGTTCATAAACAGCCTACAGACATAAATCACATAATTTTCACAAGTGATGTCTTACCACAGGGCTTTAGTGCATTAGTTTCACCCCTGACCTCTTATTGAGAGGTCTGAGGTCTGATTCACCAGAGTTTAAAGTTTAAATAGTAAAATGGGCATTAAGGCCTACCTGGCACACGCTCACAGTAAAAGCTTCAGCTAAATGTGATCTATTTACTTCATTTAAAAACTGCATGTCAGGGTTCTACTCAAGCACGGGGTGAAAGTAATCTGTGCGTTTCTGTGTGTATGTACAGTGTGGCTACCAGCTCCTGCCATTTATGGGATGACTATCGACTCCACCTGCATTTGGTGGAAAAGCATCTGTGAGAAAAAGCTTGGCTGCGGTTACTATGACAACAACCTCTTTAGAAATAGGTATGAGAGTGTTTTTACTTGACCTAAATGCACATGCGGGTTTGTGTTGTGCTGGAAATAATAACCTAATGAATATTGGACATGTACATTTCTGCAAAAAATAAATTACAGATGTTTATGGGAGCACAAACCTATGTGGTGAAGGAATCTTCTTAGCCTCTGTGTTATTAAACGCGTGTTCGACTTCCTTTTATGGCAATGAGAAGATGACAGTAATATAGTGACTGTGAATAATGATGTCTGGGATATTCGAGAAGATGATGATGGTTATGCTTGTGGGTTGCAGGTATCTAGGATTGCAGGTGGTGTTTAAACTTATAGGCATCGCCATGCTGGCTCTGATAGGCTGGAAGGTTGGAAGAACCCGAGAGTACAGTCTGGAGAAAAGGCCTGAGGGAGCACTGTGATGCTCTAGTCCCTCTCAGAATGTTCATTCTGTAGGAGATGCCCATATTCAAGAGTCCATTCAGCAAACCGGACTATTGGCGCCTTTTATTACACGCCATCTTCATTCATGGCCCTCCTGAAAAGGTGTCTCTGTAAAGCATGAATGGATGTTATCTTCCTCTTTGCACTGACTTGCAGCCTTATCCTATAGATGAACCTGTCTAAATCTGGAGAGTTCATGCCAGTGTTCCATCTTTTCACTTTATGAACTGTTAGTTAAAGATCAGCAATGTTCACGTGTTGTAATACTAATTCTGACACGTTTAATTTTTAATTCTTCTTCAAGAAGATGATTAAAAAAAAAAAAAAAAAAAAGTCTTTTAGACAGTTAAAGTATATGCTGCTGGTTGGAATGTCCTGGTTACTCACTCAAGAAAAACTCAAGAAGAAACCTGTACCTCTGTTCAGTCTGTATTAAATGTACTGAATGTATTGTGGTGGGCTCATGATTAAGAGGTTTCACCCTCCATTTGGTGGATATGTGAAGAATAAGTGATGGATGTTACAATGTCATAAAAATGACACATTTAAGTTTATAGGTTCATTGTCTATAATAGAGTTACAATATTTAAGAGGCCTATAATTGGTCATGCAAGTAAAACATTTAAATGGATTATCAGCATTTATTATTTTGTTATTGATGGAAATGGGTGTCTTCGGTATTTGTAAATATGTATTTTTGTACAAGTTAGGAATGTTATATTTTATAACATTAATTTTTGTCACAAGTAATAAAATCCTGCGATCACAAGTTGCAGCATATTCACAGTCATGCTATATATACATAAACATATAACTTTTGTATTTTTGTTTAGTAGCTTTATAATAGCTTTGTTTAGTAGGTAATGCATTGGGTAGCTTTGCTGCCTCACACTTCCAGGGTCCTTAGTTTGATCATGAGCTCAGGGTACACACTGTGTTTCCTCCAGGTACTCCTGTTTCCTCTCCCAGTCCAAAGACATGCATGGTAGGCTGATTGACATGTCCAAAGTGTCCGTAGTGTATATGTTCATGTGTGAATGTGTTCGTGATTGTGCTCTGTGATGCATTGTCACCCGTCCATTACATTTACATTTAAATTTATTAATTTAGCAGACGCTTTTATCCAAAATGACTTTCAAATTAGGAAATACAAGCAAAGCGATATATTACGCGAAGAACAATACAAGTAGTGGTACCATACAAGATTTTTTATTTAGTTCTAGAAAAGCAAAGTGCGCAGGGTAAATGTGTGTTTTTTGTTTTTTTTTAAAGATAAAGTGGGGCTGGCATTTGAGGGGTTTATTATGTGCTCACAGAAGAGGTGGGTGTTTAGCTGTTTTTTTGAAGATAGTGACAGATTCCACCACTGAAGGACAGTTAGTGAGAAGTTTCTGGAAAGGGACCTTGAGCCACGTTGAGTAGGCACTACTAAGCGTCGGTCGTTAACAGATCACAGATTGTGTGAAGGAACGTAAGCCTTCAGGAGAGAGTTGAGGTAGGGGGGTGTTGTTCCAGACAAGGTCTTGAAGGTGAGCATCAAGGCCTTGAATTTGATGTGGGTGGGAACAGGAAGTCAGTGGAGGGAGATGAAGAGGGGTGTGACATGGGTTCTTTTGGGCTGGTTGAAGACGAGGTGTGCTGCTGCATTCTGAATCATTTGAAGGGGTTTGATGGAGCTGGTTTGGAGGCCTGAGAGTAGTGTGTTGCAGTAGTCCAGTCAGTTTTGAGTGGACTACTGACAATGACAAGAGCCTGGACTAGTAGCTGTGTAGTCTGTTCAGTGAAACAGGGTCTTTCTTGATGTTGTACAAAATTAACCTACAATGCCTTGTGCCTGATGCTCCCTAGGGTAGGTTCCAGGTTCCCCGTGACCCTAAAAGATAAGCAGTATAGAAAATGGATGAATGGATGGATGGATGGAACCTCTTCATTATTGCCCTGATGGTGGAAATGAACATTTTCAATGCTAGTGCTATTTTCTTATAGTCACTTCCCATTTTTTGAAGCTCAACAACCTTTTGCTGCACATCACAGCTATATTCTTTGGTCTTATCCGTTGTTATGAATAACTAATATTGTTACCTCATATTTTTATACCTGTGAAACAGGAAGTCATTGTTGAACAATTTCCTGTTCATAGTCACCCAGGTGTACTAAAAAATGTAAAATGTCAATGGGAATATTCTTCAAATATATTTTTCTCATATGAATTCATAGGGGTGCCAATATTTGTTGCACACCTACATTTAATAAAAATTTTGTTTTGATAAACCTGTGTTGTGTTTGCAATTGTTCGATGTCCATGAGAGCAGAGTATTTATTTTTGTGAATTTATTTTAAAACAAAAGATCAATTGTTCAACAATAAAGACAATTTTTCACAGCCTTCTTTGCTCATATTTACCAAGGGTGCCAATATTAGTGGAGGGCACTGTAGAAGCAAATTAAAATATAATTACATAGAGGTTTCTGAAAGTTACAAAATGAAGTTACATTCACAATAATGTTATACATTTTAATCTTTTCTTGTTGTTTATCAGTATCAAATGGCCCTTCAGAATGGATCATTAATTACTTGGTGGCAAACCAAAAATAATGAGGAAATATTAATTTTATTAATTGTTTCAATTATTATTATTATTATTATTATTATTATTATTATTATTATTATTATTATTATCCATCCATCATTCTTCTACCACTTATTCCTTCTTCAGAGTTGCAGGGAACCTGGAGCCTATCCCAGGGGGCATCGGGCACAAGGCGGGGTACACCCTGGACATTGTGCCAGTCCATCGCAGGGCACAATCACATATACACACCCATTCATATACTACGGACACTTTAGACACTACAGACACACCAATCAGCCTACCATGCATGTCTTTGGACTGGTGGAGAACAAGCAAACTCCACACACATATGGCCACAGCGGGACCCGAACCCTGGACCCTGGAGCTGTGAGGCTTATTATTATTATTATTATTATTATTATTATTATTAAATCATTTTTTAAATTAATTTTCAGTAAAACAACAGTGCGGTACTTATTTATGCAGGTCAGTATTAGATTGATATTACAAATAAGATGTTTACAGATTTAATTCTGTTTTAACTTTTGTGTGATTTATGAACAATAACAGTGATTAACAGTTATGATGGGAAAATGTATTTAACAGACAATCACACAAAGATCTTCAACAGTATAAACAGTATGGACATTTGTTTTTGTTATTTAACATATTTCCAGTGTATATCCACTAGAAATTTACACACATTATGTAATTTACTCGGTACTTAGAAATATGAATTTAACAAAAATTATGTATTCAAGCTTAATAAAATATTTGTTTAAAAAAACAAAAAACTATACTGATAGGGAAAATATTTTGCATGTTATATATAAATAACAAAACAACCGTTAAGCAAACATGTGTGGGATGTAAAAAAAAAACAAAAAAAAAACAACAACAACTAAAAAAAGCTCGAATATAATTCATTTATAATCAATAAATAATCAATCTTACAATTATTTTGTTAGGAAAAAATAAATAAATAAATAAATAAATAAATAAATTTAAGTCATACCGGAGTTCCAGCATGACGTTATGCGTAGATAGAGGGAGGGGCTTCTTGCAGACTGCGCATGCGCAGCAGCTGTGACACTACCAGGCAGTCCGGTGCAGCATCGCAGGAGCACCGTTAGTACAGACAGCGCTCTGAGCTCAGGAGACTGTAATCAGTGGAAACACACACACACACACACACACACACGCACTCACTCTCTCTCTCTCTCTCTCTCTCTCTCTCTCTCTCTCACACACACACATACACACACACAACAGAAAAAAACCAACAACAATATATATAAAACCATGTCTGTGGCCAACGACTTCGGGAACCCTTTAAGGAAATTCAAGCTGGTCTTTCTTGGAGAGCAAAGCGGTGAGTGTCAGTTTGGAACAAGTTGTGCATGTGATGTTTCAGTATGTTACACACCGAACCTCTGTAACTTAATAAGTTTCTCTTTATTACAGTTGAAGACGTGAAACCTTGATTTTTGCATGTCTTAAAAATGTTTAATGATGTAAAGTTATTTAATGATGTTTATTGATATGTATATCTGATTAGTAGTTTTCCTGCTGCAGTATAAATCATGTACAGATGATGATAAAAAAAACCCCAACAACATCTGTCTGATAGAATGTCTGACATTTTCCTCTGATGCCTTCTATGGTACTGCTGCTGCATTTGGTGTAGGATGAATGTGTAAATAAATATATAAATAATAGGGATACTGAGACACACCCAGAGTGTTGGTGACTGATCTGAACTTGAGTAGCTGTATCCTGTAGGATGGTTTATAGTGACATCATTAGCCTTGTCTCTAATACTGGTGATGGGGTTGACCATGTCACCATGTCAAATTAGTCATTTGCATCCCAAAAGGTTCTCATGGATGACCGGCAGAACTTGGCGATGGTGTCTAGACAAATAAGCATTTATCAGTATACAGAGCAGTTTGGCTGCATGGTGAATGAATCAGCTATACAGAGCCGTGCCTTGGTCTCATTCAGATGAGTGGTCTGAAGATTGGTTGTATGCCTCACCAGAGATTGAGATTTGCATGCAGTGGAATAATGTTGCCATGGATTCACTCTGGGGAATGTCATCTCGCCTGCGTTTGGTCTTCACTGTCTTGAGGAACAATGAGGAGTAAAGCTAAAGCTGTGATCAGCATTAGACGTGGCCTCTTCTGCGTGTCACTTGGATTTGTACAGCCAAGCAGGATGTGTGCTAACCAATAAACCGTTTGGTGCTCTAAGCCCTCTGACACTTTGGTGCATCTAAAAAGTCTCCTGGTGATGGATTTCTCGGAAGTACTCTTCTTCGGCTCTTGAAGGAATCTCCTTTGAACTGTGACATATAACATGATGGGTCGAGTACGGCATTGGTTTTGTTACGAGGTTTATGTCTTTGGACTGGTTTTGGAACATAAAACACCAAAGGGAAGCATACTGCAGTTCATTCTTTAATCAAATAATTTGGAAATTACTTTAATGCCAAAATATGGATTGAAATTTTATCTGTGAAAAAATCTGATTAAAACCACCTGAAAGATTGCAAGATGTATTTTTCTTCTGTTCGTGCTCTTCATTGAATAAAGGCATGTTACAGTAAATACTAGACTAGACGCAATTATGACATTCCGACTAACTATTATTTGTCATGCACATAATTGCAATTAATATTAATATGTAATTGTCTTTTCTGTTGACTTTATTCCACTTAAATGTATAAGAGAAATACTAAAATAAGTGACTGGAGGATGAATTATTGGCACCCATTGTGAAAATGTGTTAAAAGCATATGATAAAATACATTAAAGGTTAGTGAAGTGAATGTCACACTGAAAATATGAGCGAAATCGAATCCTTAATTGATCCACCGTTTAATAAAATTTATTTGAATAAAAGAGAAAACTTACTTATTTAGCAAAGCCACATGAATCACTATAATGGAACCCCTACATTTAGTAACACAACACCACACAACAGAACAGTACTGAGTCTCCTCCTGTAATGCTTGATGAGTTTGGAGAGTACAAGCGAGCACTCCTCTATGCACAATCTCCAAATCCTCTTCAGCTCATTTCACTGGTTTTCAATGGAGTTTCAATGGATTGTTTAGGTGACTGTGTCTGTGGTCATGGAACCATTTTGGATGTATGTTTTGGAGAATTGTCCCGCTGGAAGATCAGACTATGACCCAGATGTAGCTTCTTGCAGATGCAGCCAGAAATCTCATGGTACTTCATGGAGTCCATCATGCCGTGATCCTAATAAGGTTCGGTGGTCTTTGGGGGGAAATACAGCTCTGCAATATCACAGATCTTTCACCATACCTAACAGTGGGGAGTGGGTTCTTATATAAAAAAAAAAATAAAATAAAATATATATATATATACATATATATATATATATATATATATATATATGTAATCCTTCTTTTAATGCCAAACCCAGCTTGAGTTTTGGTTGCCAAAAAGGACTGTGTTATTAGATGAAAGGAATTGATTTATTCTGGCACACCTTCCAAATAGTTGGCATGCAGGAGGCATCTAATTGTGGATTTAGAGAGTTGGTGACCCCAAAACGATGCCGTCTTCTGCAAATCTCCAGCAGCGATGCTTGGAGAAGTTCTTACCTTTTTAACCATCCTCCTCCTGTGTGTAGGTAAAATGCACTTCCAGGCAGGTTAATTACAGCTTCAGTTGCGTTCAATTTCTTAATTATTGCCATAATTATCAATTATCAATGGATAAAGCCAATACCTGATTTATCAACTTTTGTCTCAAATCGTTTGTTTATTCTCTGATTTTTCTCATGTTGATGTATGACTAAGGCATTTTGGCCTCTGTCACCCCAGTGAAACGGGTAGTCATGAATGACCATTTAAGAGTTCCTAAATCATGGATGAATTTAAAGCAAATTTTACTCTAGATACCATTTTGATCCAGAAGTTCTATCAGTGCCAATAATTATGACAGTTTTTAATTAAAAGTTAGATTTCTCTCATATTTTCAGTTTAAGAAGCTAATTAACCATAAAAATATTTTACAAAACCTTCTTTATTCGTCTTTAAAAGTAATTCTGGAGCTGACTTTATGTACTACAACAATAACTATACAAATTAACAATATGCTGTATTGTATTCATTGTTCTCAGATCAATGATTGTGGCTGAGTTTGCAAGTCCACTCAAATGTTACAAAGCATTTAGATTACGAATCGATTTAAGAATTAAGAGTGCTTATATTTATATTGGAAACGTGACCGAAATCTATTGATTCATCGCAAAATCTTCAGTCCTGATTAGCTCAAATAATTGTACTTAGACGATTATGTAGAAATTGTAGCAACCCTAAATTGTACTAGGTAAAAAATCATGCACACGATTTCGCAGAGGTTTTTTTGTGATTGCTGTGGCAAAAAATGCCAAAAAGATTTTTTTGTGGAAAAAGACTTGGCAAAAATGCAATTGCTCAAAATTGTTTTGCACGGTGATATTTGTTGGAAAATGAGTCCTTTAAGCTGTACTCATGCATGTGAATCAAAGAGGGATTTGGCTGAATGCGCGTTGTGATGACGTCACATGACACATCTTGGCTCAGATCTGCAACAAATCTGTGGTAAAAAATTGCAAGCTCCTCTGAAATATTGCGGAGTTCCTTGATTTTTGCATTCTTTTCTGCGATCGCAAAATGGTTAAATCTTGGAGGGACTGAAGAATAGCCTACTGTTAGTTTAATGTCCTGTCAGACTTGCATCATGACAGCATCTCACTGCAAGACCTATGAACTAAAGTGTTTTCAGTTCCATGAAGGACAGGTTTTTGCTCTGTTGTGTTACCGTGAATGAATTTCTGCCATTAGACTTAGATGCTTAGTCAATAACCTCTGCAACAGATCTCTTTTTAATAGCTGGTGAAGCAGCAATGCCACAAGATTTTGTTCTCACAGTTTGAGACATTGTATTGATTTTTGTTACAAGCCTGTGTTTTGCGTCAATCCACAATCATGCTGAAAGAGCGCCTATGAAAAATGGTAAGGAAATCCTTTGAACGTACTTTAATGGATAATGAGACGTAAGTGAGGGCATGTTAGACTCTGATGAAGGAGATTAAACAGGCTTTACTGTCAGTGTTCTTAGTGAAGGTTATCTTTGTTATTCTTGATTTCTCTCATAATGCAACCTTTTAAGTATTTGCTGATTTGTGCGGTATGCTGTGTATCTTGGCATGTTCCCAGTATTACACAGCTCATACTGCATCTTTTGACTTGTCTGCTAAATTGACTACTAATGCACATTTTCCTCGATTAGTAGCAGTGATGCTTAGGAATATAAACAAGTCTTTCAGCTTTTTTTGTTAGACCAGTCCCAGGGGATAAGGAAGAGAAAGGAATCTATAGGATAGCATGATTGGAGAGGGAGGCAGATAAGAGATTTGAGGATGAGAAAGAAGAGAGGAAAGTGACCAGTGGGAATCCACTGGGCGGAGAGGAAAGAGTCTCATAGTACATGTGGTGGGAGATTAGAAGTCTCTTCAGAAGGAGCTTGCCCAAGCAGCTAAACCCTGCCTATTTGTAATTCTGAAAACGCGATGGTGCTCTGAATTAAGCAATTCAACAGAGGGCTTGATGAGACTGAGACAGTCTCCTGATCGACCGTTAGTCTGGGTGAGATAACAGTACTGTGGTCCGTTATCATGCTTTGGCACACCAGGCTGCCTCAGGGACTTTCTCTTTCCTCCTTCTGTGTTTAGCTGATGCTGGGCAGACTAGCTAGTAACAAACTTTGATTTGTTGGCATACTGGTGGCCAGACAGCCGTGAATCCCACCTGGTCATATGCCATCATTTATTATCACTAGTGATGGTGGTGATGCATGAAAAGCACAGCAAGCACACATGTTCCAGTCCAGAGAGTTCTGACATTGTTCTAGTATCCTGGACTTCTGATCACAACCACCTGGTCCCAATCAGTACAATCCCTATAATTGTCTCAGACTTTCGGTGTATCTTTGTGAAGTCTTGCCCCTAACATCAAGTCGTTTGTTTGTGTGGACATTTTCCCACACTGTTGATCATTTCTGTTTTGTTTATTTATTTAGATCTTTCTGCTGATCACCTGATACTTTGCCCAGCTATTCAGTATGTTTACATGGACAAGAATAATCTGATATTAACCCAATTAATACAATAATCTGATTAAGAAACTACCATGTAAACAGCAACTATTGATTACCTTAATCCAAATAAAATCATACTCGAAGGAAACAAATTGAATTAAGACGTGTGGAGTATTCCTATATTAGTCGCATTATGGAAGTGCATTACAGACGCACACACTTTAATCACACTATTAACATTGTGTGGGAGTTTTCACAGCATTTTCTGACTGGACACGATCACACACGGCAGTGCTCAACCGTTTGACGGCAAACAAGAGAGCACGTCTGCGTCCGAAACTGCGTACTTAACCGCTATATAGTAGTTGAAATATATATATTTGTATACAATATATAGTAGGTAAGAACACTGTTTCGGACGCAGCTCGTGGTTTCAAGCAGTCGTCTATTTGCACGTGTAACATGATAAATAATTACCTGCACTTGAAGCTTTCATAAAATTAAAAATGAAACACCCAAAACTGTATACCGTACCATAACGAAGACCAACTGTATGTCGATATGTGAAATTCTGGAGGGAATGTCGGACGGTGTGGCGTCGGGATGTAATGACGTGTGCCGTTAATCGATCTATGTTCTAGAACATGTAACACGGGAACATGAAAGGAATCTTCTAAAAGCATCTCATGTAAACACCTTAATCACAATATTGTCTTATTCAGAATAAGGTCAATAATTAGATTATTGCTGTCCATGTAAACGCAGTCACTGACTTTGATTTTGGTTTATTTTTGGTTTTGGATTTGTCTGCTTCATTCAGTAAAACCCTGCACTTGCATCCGAGCCCTGTCTGTGCATGATGGGTAAATATTAGCCGAATACTTATGTGAAATATTTCTGTCTGTTTGTGTAGTCGAGAATCTCAGTGGAAGATTTCTTTCTCACAGCAGGACTATCCAAACGATTGTCAGCTGCAATTTGGCAACCCCTGTAGCTTAGCCATTCAGATACCATGCTTCATTAATAAGACACTGTTCATTTGATACTTAAAAATGAAACATCTTGTACTGTAAGAGGTGAACTCAAGAATGATGTTGCAGAATGAGGTGAATGAGGACAGGAGCTTTGGAATGTTCAATGAGAAACATGATAAATGACTTGTCTAGAACTTATGGTTTTTTTTTTTTATTTCTCTGGCTGTCATCCACGTTGAAATAGCTTCTGTAGTTAAATCCATGGAATTTCAAGCCAGTTGGCAAGTCATTTAGGGATTAATTTTTTGCTCAGCAGTCTGCAAAGCCTAGTCTCATTTACAATGCAATCTCTTGCCAACTTCCTGACTCAGTGTAATGGACAAGGCTATTGGGTAAAATGGTTCACACCAATTGCTTACTTTACCTTGACACCCAGTCAGCAGATGGCCCTGCTCTCCAGTCGTGTAAATTTTAGGTCATCCGTTGTCATTCAGGTAGTCTGAGTTAATGATAATATTATAATTCACTGGATTAGTTTTGCAGTAACAGAGTTGCTAGTGGCAGTATGTGTTTTACTGACTCACTGGGTTGCTCACGTAGGCTCTGATCAGGAGGCAAATCCGTTAATCAACACGTCTCCAGGCAACAGTATTCTGCAAATCAAATGGCAAATGAAAGCTGGAATGTTCTGTACACTTGGCGCATGTGACTCTACCATTCTGCCGATTGATTTGCTTTAATGTTTACTCAGGATCTTAATGATAATGGCTGATATAAATGCTTTCCTCATTTTTAATGCTGTCTGTGTTTGACTTGTGAAGAGCTCTCAGACAGAAGAGATGAAACAGTGCTGATTTTAGCTTGAACCTTTTGGTGCCAATTATTGTTTGCTTTATTGAATGAACTGAACAGCCCCTTTGGTGCTTTTTTTTTGTTGTTAAAACTAATACAGCAGGGTTCAGTAGTCTAGTTTAACTCTTATTAGTCGTGATTAAGCTAATAATTCAGTGACGCTGTTAATTATGTGTTGAATAGGTCCAAAAGCATGCCTAGGTGTTTAAGAGCCCTAGTCTCAGGTGTTACATTAAAGGTCTTTCATATCAGATGGGTAAAATTACCTGGCTTTGACCAGATATCACCTTTGCTCCTATTTTATTTTCCCAAACTAGTGCTCCTGTGAGTGCAAGTAGGGGTTAATTAATTAATTTGTCAAAACCTTGATCTAGACACAATAACATTGGCTCCTGGGACTGCAGTTCATTTTATGTAGTGGCCTTTTTTACTTGACCTGCAGATAAAGCTCAATTATCTATTAAATTACCCCACAGTCAAAAAAGTTTATTCAGAGGGGGAAGGGTTCATAACTGAGAGAATAATATATAGCAAATAAGCCTAACCCAACCAGGAAATGCAGTAAATGCATGCAAAAATAGTTTTAAAAATTATTTTAGCTAAGTTTTAAACTTCTTTTGTTAAGAGATGTTGTAGAAATTGTTTCAGCACTTCCAGACATAGCCACTCACAGTTGGTTTTCCGTACTGCTGATACATCTGAACAAACTGTTTAGCTAATTATCAAGCCCTTCAGGAGCTGGGTCAAGTGTATACTAGGAGCAGAGAAAACATCACACTGAGCAGTGAGCACAGCAGTGGCTCTCCAGGACTGGAACTGAGAACCTTTGCTATATAACACGTTAACTCTTCCCTCCCCAGAGCCTTTTTTTCTGCAGACTTGCAAAGCTCTTTTTAATTATACATCACTCTTACTTGATTGGTCAGGCTTGCAAAGTCTGGTTTTGCTCCTCCGGGTGCCTTTATATTTATATATGTGTGTGTGTGTGTGTGTGTGTGTGTGTGTGTGTTTGCACACTTACAAAATGCACAGTCTGTTGCTTCACAGCTTGCTTTTCTCTTTAGTGCTCGGTGGTTCCCACTTGCATTTTAATGAGATTCACTGGTGAGTTTTCTTTGTCTTCTCACTCCCTCTTCAGTATTTATTTTAAACAAATGGTCCCCAAAATGAGTCCCCCAAAATATTTTAAAAACCTTTAACCTTTATTTCTGTTCTGTGATCTCCATTATGTACTGATTGAATATTGTATTCTTAATTCTTTATTTATTTGCTCATTTAAAGACTCTGCATCATCTCCATTATGTGCTGTATGTAATACTGCAGTAAGAGGCACTAGAACACACCAGTGGGCTTGTGTCAGTGCTTTTGGGCGGGGCAAGCACTCCTCATGTCACCTTAAACAGCATTATTATTATTATTATTATTATTATTATTATTTATTATATTTGTTATAGTTAGAGGCTCATTTGCATATCGGCATATCAGTATTTCAAAGGCCAGTGTTGCAGTAATAGTTCAAACTAAATTGTGTAGCCCTTCTGCTATAAAGCATTGGGGAAACAAAATGTTGTCATTCTGTGATCTAGAGGGTTTTTATTTATTTATTTGTCGAAATATGTCTCTGAGCTAGTCACTATGGTTACAGGTGATATTCAAGGCTATCACAAGAGGAGAGTTGATTCTGGCCTTGTCCCAAAACACAATACGCCCTGCAGTCCTGCTCTCATCCTGCAAAACCAGCCACGGTTCTTCTGAGAGTTTGACTGTCGCACTTGCTTCTTATTTTTGCAGCAAAACCCAGCAGCCTTCATTGTGTTTCTTTTTTTTTTTTATCTGAAAAGGGGTCTCTTGCATAATATGCTGCTTTATTACAAACATTTTTACATAACATTTAATTTTGTGGTGGAAAACCAATGTTTGGGAATCTAAAATGTTTTTTGTACTGACTCTATTACATAGAAGTCATAAAATAAAAATCTGTAACAAAGTTTGTGCAAAAAAATAAATAAATAAATAAGGTGCCTAAAACTTTTGTGCAGTATTGTATATGTCAGTGGAAGTGACATAGTGAAGTGGCATGTGTGTGTCTGTGTGTGTGCTGGTAGATGTAGAAATGTGACACATTTCTAAAGGCAACATTACCTTATCTAAAGGCAACATTACCTTTACAAACATTTTTATTTCACCCTACTGAAAATAACCCAAACACAGCATAGTGGTCATTTGAGTATGATTTCTTAACTTTTTTTTTCACAATGGCTCATTTTGTACCCATTGTGACTTGTGAAAAATAGATTTTAGCCAACCGTACCAATACAATACGGGATCATACTTGAGTATATACGATACAATATAGGCTCATCATGAGTAGATACAATACGACACAAGCATACTTGAGGGACAATAATATGTGATATTCAAAACATGTGAATACTATAAAGGTAAAACGTATTAATTCATTCCCCCCAGTCAAATATCACACTGGTATGAAAGTGTGTACACTGTTTTAAACAGCAGTAATAACATCAAACCCTTTATATCCACCGTGATTTCTTATACTGGTGGGCACATCACAATGGAAAATGTCACCAGCAATTAGAAAAATATGAGTGTACAGAAATGTCAAATCACAATTTATTTATTATAGTTTGTTCATTTTACCCATGCCAGGAATATCCCGATTTCTGATTTGATATCATATAATCTCCTCTGGATAAACGTTCTGACAAAAGAATGCATATTTTTGGAAGGATTGATGCATTTCCATAATCATTACCGCCAGGTTCATTTATAGGACGTGGCTGATAAATGACGTCACCTTCTGGGAATGCAGCAGGGCTCGCCGTACTCCATGTGGGCACTTTCTCTGCACAGGATTGGTTAATAGTGGGTGAGAAAGTCTCAGTTCTCCAGAAGCCATTACCGAAGCTGTCTTGATGTAAGACTTCACAGGCAGTCCTTAAAACTGTTTATGAGCATCAGTCAGAATATATAAAATTAAAGTGTGTGAGGTGTACCGTTTCCCTCACTGACTGATCTGATCTCATGCTGGTGAACACCTGAAAGCCTGCAGGGGACAGGAAAAATGCTTGATATTTCTTTACTATTAATTTATTGACATGTTTCTCATTTCTTGTTGGCAACCAAACCAAACCTGGCAAACATTCCCAGTGCAAACGGCAGATGCATTCTTTCCAGGATGTATTATTTCACCACTTTGGATAATGAATTGTGAAGATGAGCTGTGTGCAGTGTACAGGAACCGCGTATGTAGTTAATGCAGTAATGCTTTGAACTTTGCTAGCTGCTTGTTGATGGAGCCACTAGTGAAGCAGAGTGTATTGATTCACAGGTCGAGGTCAGCAGCACCATAACCAAACTGGAGCACTCTGAGAAGGCCAGAGCTGTAAATCGCAAAGTAAATGCTGTAGTGACAGGAGAGATGGAGTAATGTGTCCTAGATTTCCCATAATGCTTTGCTCAGATAACCATTTAATGAGTGTTTTAGACAGACATAGATTTTTTTTTATAGATCTTTACTGTACAATATATTAAAATAAACTGATAAATATGTAATATATCACAGTAGTTGATTGGTATGCAGTAGCATGAAACTAAATTAATAAAATGTTACGTTTATTAATGTAATGTTAATAACGATATTTTGATTAATGCTTAATTTTTTGATTAATGCGATAATGTGTTTTCATGACAGATTAAATGATGAAGAATCCTCTAACGATAGACCTACCTTTAAAGAAAATGTACTAAGTTGTGCTCACGTCAACAATCAGCACTATCCAGGTTTGTGCAGGAATGGAAACAAACCCTTAGAATCAAGAATTTATTTTCTGCAGCAATCATAAAAAACTATGCAAAATCCTGTACAGACTGATTAATACACTTGCGTCGTTAATTTATACCACCCTACTATTGGTGGCTTTTAGATGAGAGGTCACGCTCCGATATTTTAGTTCTGTTGTCGGCTGTCTTTGTTTTCATTGGCACTAAATCGGTGTCACATTATGTGTTCTGAGACCACTAATCTAAACACATGACCAAAGAATTCTTTTATGCAGAGCGAATTTTGTACAGCAAAATAGCCTTGAAAATCATATATTGTAAAGGCAACTTAATGCAAATGGACGTTGTTTGTTACTCTGGAGCTGCCTTTTCTTCTAATTTATCTGTGCTCTTTTGACCCCAGAGCACCTTAAACATTTCCTATTAGATTCTATTTGGATTTAATATGCCTAGCTATTGAAAGTTAAAGTATTGATTATATGGACGAACTTAATGAAACCTCAACAGTAAAAGTGAGGGATGATAAGAATACGTGTGGGTTGTAATTTCCTTACGGTGATTCACTGTTTGCTGGAAGTACATTAGCACTCAGTGGAAGTGAGGCTTGCACAATTCTGCTAATCAGCTTGGGACATAATGCGTTCGTATAGAGGAGTTTGCCTTTGCTTATAGAAATATAGGTTATTGGTGTAAATCAGTGTAATTAGTAACTTATTATGCAGTTAAGTATCTGCATGTTTAATTTAATATTCACTCCTGTATAACCACTATGGGTTGCATAGACTAGTAGACTAGAAATTGTTGGTAAATGAGATCTTTTATCGGTACTCATTTTCAACACACATGAATTTTCAACACACATACAACGGAAGGATTATTAAAGAGAGAGAGAGAGGCAGACAAATCCAAAACATGATCCAGAACGTAATCCACAAACAGCCGAAGGTCAGGCGAACGGCAAACAAGCATACACAGGGCAAAGCAGAGATCAAAGTTGTGGTCACAGAAAACAGGGTCGATAAACATAAACAAACCTGAACGTGAACATGGACATTGACCTGGGAGCGGATAACCTGGCATGACTAACTCTAACATGGAACATGAAATCTAAGTTTAAATCTATTCTTTTCTAATAAACTGCCCCGTGTGCCGGGAGGCGCGCGGTTTATATGCCGGTATGATCAGCCTCCTAACCGCTAACAGCTGAGTGCAATACCGACACAGGTGACAGCACAACCAATGACAGAACAGGGAGGAGACATGACAGAAACGTAAACAACAACAAACACACATGTCCAACTGTCACTTGGGAAAAGCACGTGCTCTCGTATTTGCGCAGTAGACCGCGTTGCCACAAGGGGAAACCGCGACAAGCTATTTGGGACAGATGGTAAAGAAGGCTGGCTAAGTGCACTTTTTTTATTCCAAAAATATTTCAGATGTGATGAAGTCAATTACACAGTTAACTACACTGCGAAAAGTTATTTCTTTATTTATAATTTATTTTGGTTTAATGGAGAGACTTTGACCCTGTCCAGGGTGTACCCTGCCTTGTGCTCGATGCTCCCTGGGATAGGCTCCAGGTTCCCCGCTACCCTGAAGAAGGAATAAGCGGTAGAAGATGGATTAATGGATGGATGGACAGACTTTGATATCATTCTGCATGTAGTGGAGAGATGTGTCTGAGGATCTCATTTTTTTTTTTTTTTTAACTGCTCCAGCAGTTATTTTGTTGTCTTTTAAAACTAAACAAGATTTAATTACATTGTGTCCAGCGCTGTGTGAGCTGCGGGTTGCACATCACTATCCAATCCCACTCAAGCTAGTTTCAAATCAGAGGCCGACCCAGTTTGGTTTCCAGGTTCTTCTGAGGTTGGAGTTGTACATGGTGAAAATCCTTCCAGACACTATTGCATCATCCACGCTTTAAGATTTTAAGGATGTAAAATGTATTTTAAAGACTGGTATTTCTTATTTCATAAAATATGCTTTTTTGCATATGTTGTGCACATATAATGTAAAAAGTGTCCTCTAAAAAGCATTGAAGCTGGGAATTTAACTTGTATCCTGTATATGAGTGTTACCTGATGTATGGTTTGGTGCTTTCGTTGATATTTCTCATGCCATGACCAGTAGCAGTTTTTGAATTACTCGTTGACTAGTAAATATTATTAGTCCTACAGCCCCTAGTTTCCACTCCTGAGTTTGATCCTGAGTGGCCAGGATCAATGCTACAAGCATACTAAACACTATCACTGCTCCCACAACATGCTATCTCCGGCTGAGATGGACATATAAATCCTAGCGCAAATGCAGAGTGCTTAGGCTTATCTCCTCTCCGCCCTGGTGCCTGTGCGGTGCAGAGCACTTCTGCTGGCTCTCAGCCATGATGGAGAAGGACATGGAGCAGGCCTCCAGCTCTCTGCCTGCAATAATTCATGAACCTGCTTCACCAAATTAAGGCGAGGGCTGGGATATGACAAGCTTAGCAATGAGTTGGCAGTGAAGAGGACCACAGGGGCAGGCTCAGGAATTCGTCATGCCAGTATATTTGTGATCTCTTGGCCAGCCATTTATTACTTTTAAAAACCTATTTTCTTTCAGTTTGTAGAAGAGCAAGAGTGCATTAGATTTTTTTTTTTTTTTTTTTTTTTTTTTTAATTTGGAGTCCTTTCTTATTTCGGAACAGTTTGTTTCCAGTGCAGATATGGGATATCAGAGTCCGGGCCAAGCTTCCGCTGAGGAAATAGATCTGTCCCATCTGCTGCAGCATTAAAAAAAGACCCAGTCCAACTTGACTGTAGTAGACATGTCTATGGCATGTGTGTGTGTGTGTGTGTGCGTGTGTGTAATAGAGGAAAAAAGTATTTTTCTCCCTTCGTGCTGGGAGCAAAAGCGGCTGAATGGCTGGGATTCAGTTTTTGATGCATCTAAAGATTACACAGATCTTTACATCTCATTGTCCCTTTCTCGCAGCAGTGCCCCACCCTCTCAGATGGATTGTGGGCCTCAGCTCCCTGGCAGCTTTGATCTAATATCGATTGATTCGGCTGCCCAGTAATAGGTGGTAATTGATCATGAGCTATAAAATGCACCCATGTTTTTGTCTTCTGCTCTGTTTTCATTCTTTCTAGAACCTTCTGCATTGCTTTGCATCTCAAAGACAGGCTTCTCTTATTATTTAAGAGCCTCATAGTAGGGACTTTCATTGAAATATTTACTGAGTGGCTATGAACTATGCTGGAATTTTTTATACCAATTCCCATAAATCTCTCTCTGCATTACACGGTTGCAGAAATACGAGATATGTGAGGAAGCAAACGAATTTATTGAGCAATGAACCGGCTGGCATATGCCAGGACACACTTAATAATTATAACTATGAAATCTACAGCATGTATTAGTATGATTTACCTCCCTCTAAGGTGTGTGTGTGTGTGTGTGTGTGTGTGTGTGTGTGTTTTCCTCTCTGAACTGGTGGGTTGCCCTTGATTTTTGGAGTGAGCAATCTTCCCGCTGTTGAATAGCAAGCAGTGCAGTACATATGCTACACGCTTCAGTGAGCCTTGATCCCGGCCTCCAGTGGGATTCTAGCTTCTACCTCCATTATCATAGCAGAAAAAAACTGAAGGAGAAAAGAAACGTTGTGGAACTGCAGAGTCAAAGATGTGTCAATTGTAGTGTCTTGAACCTCAATCTCTAGCTAACTAATGTTTAGACACATGAATTCTCCATTCAGTTCTCAATTCTCCAAAAACGTCCTTTGTAGTGGAATCAATGTAAACATCTGAGATGTGTGAATCCTCCAGCATGTGTCTTCTTGGTCCCATGTAACAGCAAAAAAAAAGTCAGGTAGTGGTTGAACAGCAGCCGGAGAATTGTAGATGATCAGCTAAAAATATTGTTGCTTCTTAAGTTTTGCACTGGAGCTATAAGGCTAATGTAGCTAGCAAGTAATGAAAGTCTCACAATCATTCATTTATTCATTTAATCATTCATCTTCAGTAACTGCTTTACTCTGGTCAGGGTGCTGGTGGATCTGGAGCCTGTACAGGGAATGCTGGGTGTGAGGCTGGAATATACCCTGGATGGGATACCAGAAGATCGCAAGTCACCACGCACACATTCACACACACATTCACACACTCATTCACACCGAGAGAACCTGGAGAACCCAGAGGAAAATCACACTGTTATGGGAAAACATGTGAAACTTCACAAGGAGAGTAACTCAAGTTCAGGATACCCGCTTGTGGTTTTAGGACATAGTATGACTTTCTGTAAGCTGTAAACACACACACACAATATATGTATGTATGTATATCTCCACCCATTAGCTTTCTGTACCACTTATTCTAAATAGGGTTGCGGGTAGCCTGGAGACTATCCCAGGGAACTCGGGGCACAAGGCAAGGGACACCTTGGTTGGGGTGGCAACCCATCACAGGGCACAATCGCAGGCACAATCACACACTACAGACAATTTGGAAATGCCAATCAGCTTACAACACATGTCTTTGGATTGGGGGAGGAAACCAGAGTACCCAGAGGAAACCCCCGAAGCCCAGGGAGAACATGCAAACTCTGCACACACACACAGGGCAGAGGCGGGATTTGAACCCCCAATCCCAGAGGTGCAAGGCAATCGTACATATTAGGGGCCCTCTCTGCCACAAGCTTCCATAATTTGTAGGTGGATTTGTGCTGGAAAGCTGGAATTGATTTAAGTGATATGATTAGGTGGTAGGGTTGACAAAAGTACCAGTATTATAAGTCAGTACTAAAAAGAAAAAAGTTGATGGTACCAAATTTACATAAGTACCGGGTCAACCCGGTACTGATGTGCTGCCTGACAGGTAGTCACTCGCAAACTTTTCATGGGTGTACCGTGTACCAAGAAGAGCCAAAGCAGCAGCAGCTCCCCTGGTTACTATGGCTTACCGCATACTTACCTACTATATAGTAGGCAAAATACATGTATTTCTCTCGGATGCTCGTTTTCCGCTTTCGGTGCCGTTATCGAGTGTAAAAGCCGCGCCCCTAAAATTTATGTGCAGATAGATTAACCGTGCTGTCAGGAAGTGCAGCTGCTTACTTGCAGTATTTATTCAAGCAGGTGAGTTTAAAATGATGGTAGCAGTTGCATTATGAATGTTGTAGCATAGTTTAATTGGAGTGTATCATTGCAAGAAAACATCCTTGTTTTTTGCTTACTTAATGTTTAGCATACGCACGTTTAATGTCCTTATCAACCATTTAATGCTTTAACTTTTATTGGGGTAAAATAAATGGGAAGACACGATGGGGTTTAATAATTTTAACACCAGAGGCTTTTTGATGAGCGATATATCCGAAATTTCTGTGTTAGAAAATAATAGATGTGTGGCTAGCACTATTTATGTCTTTTATATCAGTCAGTCAGAAAAATAATTTCTACTCTTGTCTGGATAACTCTAGTAGCTTTAATAATGATATACTGGAAGAATACAGAATGGCATTAAAAAAATGTGTTGTATCGATATTTAACTTTGTTAATAAAATATTGTGTTGTATTGTGTAAAATGTTTTTGTGTCTCGCTTTGGTACCGAAATTGGCACAGAGTACCATGGAATTTTACTGGTATTGGTACCGACTACTGAAATTTTGGTATCGTGACAACCCTGTTAGGGGGCAGTGGTGGCTTAGCGGTTAAGGCTCTGGGTTACTGGTCAGAGGTTCAAGCCCCAGCACTGCCAAGTTGCCACTGTTCGGCCATTAACCCTCTCTGGTCCATGGGTGCTGTATATCATGGCTGACCCTGCACTCTGATCACGGTTTCCTGAAATTCTGTTTTCACGGTTTTCACAAGAATTTCACTGTTCTGTAATGTATATGTGGTCAATAAAGACTCATTATCATTATTGTTACACTTAATGAGATTAGAGAGTTTAACAATGTCATTTGAAGCAAGGTGTTGGATGAGATAGAGTTCGATTACTTGTGAGCTCATAGCTTCAGTGCTACAGAAGCAAACCTGTAACCCTCAACTGCTATAAGTAATAGGGCTGGGTGATCTGGACAAAATCTTATATCCCGATATGGATCATTTCATATACATCATTTTCATCTTGAAATGATGTGTATACATATTACGCTTTCTCAAAAAAACATTTCAAATTGATCTATGCAAAATAACAGCATGCATTCATGACTGGTCTGTGGCATAAATTACAAATGATTTTCTATACACAATCCATGTCCAAACCACAGAAGTCCCTCCCTTTTTAGGTATAAGTTCCTCATTCTTTAGTTTGGCTGATGCCTGCACACTGCTAGTAGCTCCTTGCTCCGACCATAGTGACGTTAAACGGCTACAGAACAGTGGCTTTTGCGACGTTGGCGATATAGACAATATCGGAAAAGGTCTATCAATAGATATTTTTCTATCGTCCCGCGATGTGTATCGCCATATCGCACTACCCTACTTAATATAGATTAGATTGTGCGTCACTTGGCATTTTGGCTTCATTATGGGCTTTAAAAAATAATAATAATAATAATAATTATACAAAAAATACTTACTCTTAGCGTTCTGAATGCTTCTATGTTTCCATGGTGATGATGAGAATGTAAAGACCTTGTTCTTCTTTTTTCTGGAAGAGAGGTCCTCCATTTCGCTATAATTTGATTAATTATATTTTATTTGAAACACATATGTACTCTCTATAAGGTTTTGCCTATGTTAGTGCAGTAGACTGTAAACGGACTAGCTTCTGTGTTTCGTCGTTGTAGTCCGAGCTTTTATTATTAAAACAAGTTATTGTCACTCGTCCAGCTGAGCCCCATGCTGTGCAATCTGTGCTATGCTGGCTGCGTTCTGCTCCAGCGACGTCTGCAGTGTGTGAGTGTTTACTGTCTTTTCAGCTCACCCCCTGAGCATAGCCCCTCTGTCAGTGAGCCAGTGTTGATCACATCCTTCATCCAGCTCTCACACAGCCCTGAGCAGCCTAATGAACTCCCGCTATCTAACACCGGGCCTCGACCTCATGACCCTGCACACCACAGCCCTTCTTTCAGCTTCGGGTTGTACAGAGAATGTGTTTAATTTTGAGATGAACTATGAGCCAATTTTTGTGCTTCTGTTTGTGATGAAAATCCTGTTTAGAGAGAACACAATTTCCACAGTACTGTTTCTCTGCTGCTTTGTACAGTTTACACTCCCAGGTGTTGAACAAGCTGGTCTGACCTCCAGGTTCAGAACAGACCTGCCAGATGGTCAATTTAAGGAAACAAACTTATTTCCAATTCATCACCTCATTTAGTGTGTGTACACACTCTGATTTTCTCTTGGGAAGGGCAGAAGCAGAAGAAGGGAGGGAGAAACACACTCCCTCTCAAACGATGCTTAATTAACTCACTTCTGGTCCAACTGGAGATGCTAACAGTGAGATGGGAGTGGAGTTGAAATGACTAGAAAGCAGAGCAATTTTATAATTTCTTCCTGTGACGTGAGACACTGAATATTAATGCAACCCTTCAAAATGTCTCTTTAGCTCTCTGTGTTTTCTCTCGTTTTTTGCGTGACAACATTCAGACTTAACATCGGAGAGAAGTGCTGGTTGCTGTGCTGAGCAGTTAATGTGTTCTTGAAGCTCGTGAGGCGGTTGGACAAAACGGGGTGGGGTTACACACTGACTACTGAAAATACAAAGGTTCCATATCCAGATTTATCTCAAATAAATATAAATAAATTAGCAGAAATTGTTTGTCGTTTTCTGATTAGCGTCTTCCTTTTCACTCGATGGAGTGTTTAAATGCAAGGTGACGGTGTGTGGTGATAGGATTATATTAGCAGTTTATAAGCAGTGTTTTTACTAGTACTGGGCAATATGACCATAATATCGATATTGTGATAAATTGTGTCACAGTATGCTTTTCTGAGGTAATGTGGATTTTGTGATATCGCATTAGTAATTAAAACAAATAAATAAATAGTCAAAATTACAAACAGGAAGCAGCTGATGTGTTGTAAAAATTTTGTACCTGATCTTTAAAATTGTAAAATACAATACAAATTGTTATTGTAAATAAAAAAAAGGAATATAATAAAAATTCTAGATTGATCAATCAAAATAAATCTAATAATAAACCTATGAAATCGTTAAAAAATAAAACAAAAGTAACTTTATAATAGTTTATTAATAATAAAGGTTATTATTATTATTATTATTATTATACGGTACTTAAAAATATATGAACCAAATATAGTGTTATGGAGAAATGAAGGAGAAAAAAAACAACAACCAGGCAAACAAACAAAAAATGCTGAGAGCAGATCTGTGTCCAAAACCACATACTTACCTGCAAATAGTAGGTGAAATACATGTATCTCCGCTATTATACAGTAGGTAAGTATGCGGTTTGGAACGCAGCCCGTGGATTCAAGCAGTCGTCTATTTGCATGTTCAGCATGACAAATAATTATAATTATAAAAATATAAATAAATATAAAAATTATAATAATTGCACTTGAAGCTTTCGTAAAATTAAAAATGAAACACCCAAAACTGTATACGGTACCATAACGAAGACCAAATTGTCGATACGTGAAATTCTGGAGGAAACGTCGGATGGCGTGGTGTGGGGATGTAATGGCATGTGCCCATATTTGTTCTATGTTCTATAACATGCAATACGGGAACATGAAAGGAGTATTCTAAAAGCGGCTTATACACCTTAATCACAATATTGTCTTATTCAGAATAAGGTCAATAATTAGATTATTGCTGTCCATGTAAACATAGACAATGTATATTGTAATAAACATTGCTTAGATCAGACAGTTTACAATATGTGACATGGAGTCTGTTCAGTATTTGTTTTATTTCCCAAAAATGGATTTCTGACACAATGAAGGATGGCTGTGTTCATAATCTGCAGGCATATGTGTAGATGCCTGGGGAAATGAGCACAAGGACGATTTTTCTTAATGATGCCGAATGCGGTGTATTTGTTTCACTTTTTCTCCCCAGTCAGTCCCTGTTGCAGCTTCTCTCCCTTAATGCAGCTTCCTCCTTAATTTCTCTCCAGGCTGAAGGCAGACAACCCAAATGAAAAGGAAATTCACCTACAATTGTGATGATATCACATTTTAGACTCATTACATCCCAGCAAATGTTCCCTGTGTGTCTCTTGCATTGTGCTGAATACACTTGTCATTAGACTCATATAAATGACTTCAGCTGTGGCTTGCTTGCGTGCTACCTGCTGATATTGATGGGCCACTGACCCCAATTACAGCTTAATAATTATAATGCAAAATCCATATTTGGTAACTCTGTCGCACATAGCTTTATCTCAACACATGAAGCTAGCACTGAAATTCACACTCATTTACTATTCACCTTAAAAATCAATTAATACAAGATTCAATATTACTATAATAATATACAATAATAAGATACTATTACTTACTTGTGTGATTTAGAAAAAAAAATCCAATTTGTTTTGTTAGCAGTAATGTCAGTGTTTTTTTGTTTGTTTGTTTGTTTGGGGTTTTTTTTGCCCCGACTTCATCTGGCACATTCTGCCCCAAATGTCTGAGCTCAAATCATTGTTTGACCCATAGCTGTCTTTCCCTCGTGTCCTCAAGCCCAGCAATGTGGTTTATCGAGAGAGCAGTTGGGCTGCAGACGGGGACCAGTTCCACACAGATGGGACCGATGATCCAGGGGGTGAAGACACAGGCACATAAGGAGATGATTTCTTAGGCCTTGGCTATAGGCGTGAATCTGACAGAAGGAGCTTAGCTCTAATGCTTCACTTCATTATCTAGTTAGAGCCGTGATAGATTTTTATAACATGTAAATGTGTGGTGTTTGTGATATTTCACACATTTTTAAGCGTTCTGTTCTTTACATTTACTCTTATGCTGAAGATTGTGAAGAAGCGTCAGCCAAATGCAGTCAAGCAACTTTGAATATGTGAATATTTCGAGTACTGTCAGTGCTTTTATAGCTCTTATAGCTCTGATGTTTCTATCTAGTGTCACCTAGAAGAGGATGAGTTCTCTTTTTGAGTCTGGGTCCTCTCAAAGCTTCTTCCTCATGTCGTCTTAGGGAGTTTTTCCTTGTCATTAGAGACCTAAATCTATATCTGGATTTGTGCAAAGCTGCTTTGTGACATCGTCCATCGATAAAAGTGCTATATAACTAAAATTAAAGTGAATATAACTGATGTTACAGTATTTAAAAAGCTAAAATAAAAATTGTACTGCATGGTTTCTTCTTACTTAAATTTCTGCTTACAGAAGTGCAATATGCAATGTTCTCCAGAATTACTGGCAACCTTGAAAAACAAAAAAACAAAACATGACAAACTGCATAGCATTATTTATTGAAGATGAATGAATTAATGTTAAAAGCATCACACAGCACTGCATGAGCAACCCACCATGTCCAGTACGCTCATATTAACAAATGTTGGCTTTCCACTCGCCATCATGAAAGTAAAAACTTCCACTCCTGTGACTTTTTTTTTTTGTCCAGTCCTATTGTATGATAATTCAACCTGGTAAACTAACAGGTTGTATAAAGTGTATGAAGGGTTCTTTAAAGGATTCTTTGTCAAATCTATTTAAATGAGCTCCTTGGAACCCTCTTTTACAGATAAACCCTCTTTTGTGTGAAGGGGGATAAACAAGAACCCATTACAGTCCATACAGGATTTCACAGTTTTTTTTGTGATTGTTGTCACAAAAAAAATACTTGAATTGGCGAAATTGCAATTGCACGAAATTGTATTACACTGTCTTTCTCAGTGAAATTTGTTGGTAAACAAGACCTTTTTAGCTGCACTCATGTTCGACACATTCAACACCCAAATCTGTGGAAAATCTGCGGTAATTCTGAAAAATTGCAAGCTCCTCTGAATGCTTGATGTTGTGCTAATTTCTGCGATCACAAAATCCTGGAGGGACTGCTTTTAGGTTGCCACATATAACTTTATTTCTAAAGTTCCACCACTGTTGCATCTTTACCAATTTCAGTCACATCTTCTCCTTATGCCTCTTCTCTTTACACCAAATGTTAACAGCATTCAGGGATTTAGTTTCCATTTCAGATTAAATTATGCACAACATCAATTATTGCTTGGGCATAAAAACCCTACCTCAAAGAGGGACAAAGCAGTGAGGGGGAGGTGAACTGATGCCAGTGCTTATTTAACATAAGAGATAGACTCAAGTAAGACATGAGAATTGATGGGGTTCATCTACAGACAGAGGGATAGACTGAAGCTCATCTAATAACACATGGATGGCCTTCACTGAGTATGACAGGGCTTTGCACACTTCAGAGACTTTAGGGGGATGGTGAGTCTCTACAGAACTCTCTGGAAACCTTCCTTTATAATTAACACTCCAGAACGTGTCCTGTAATTTGACTCGTGTCAGGACCATGACAGGCCCTTGTGCTGCCATCAGTCTGAAAAGAATGAATAAAGGCACAGCAGTCTGAGTCCATAGGAAGAAACAATGGGAAAAAAATAATGCAGTGGAAGGAGTCAGCTTGTCATTGCTCTTGAGATGCCTCATGCCCTTGGCGTGTGTCCTTGATGCATGCGACCGTGCATGTCGACAGATGCGGGTGTTGCATTTTTGGCCACAGCCCATTTAGGGACTATTTGCTCATGTTAATAATGTGGCAGGAAGTTTTGTGAATTCCACTGCTATTTTAAAATGACAGACAGATCGATAATTATGCCTGAGCCCAGGCGGTCACTTTGTGCTCAGTCATTTCAGGTGTGCCTCAGTCATTCGAACAACAGCTGTTAACGACACATAGAGGGAGACAGTCTGTTTGTTGTAACTGCTCATTCACATTATTTGCTAGCCATTGAAAATATCATGATTTAGCTTGATCTGATAGATCAGTTGGTTCCTAATGGATTTGATTTCAGTGTCTTCATTTTCACACTGACACTGAACGTTGTGTCCATGGACACTGGTTTAAGCCTGTTTGCTATCCTCATGCAGACACTTCTAACTTATACTCACACACAGTGTTAGACATTCTGATGCATGTAAAGAGGCATGATAGACCTGATTTACTCCTGAGAGTCATGCTCTGAGCTCCATCAGGGTGCTTCCAGTCTCAGTAGAAACACTCATCTCATTTTACTGGACGCACTTGGAGAGAGAGGCTTTCTTCATTCCCAAAGTGCTGTCAGACGGCAGGCGCGTATAACGGGAATCTAATTTAAACATTGAAACGTGGTGCCAGCCTCTTCCTGGCTGAATTACAGGACACATAAAGACTTCCAAACCTACCAGTCATATATTTTTACTCTGTAGTTAGTCCTTTAGAGAACAAGGGAGAGAGAGAGAGAGAACGAGAGTGAAAGAGAGCGAGAGAACGAGAAGGGGGGGGGAGTGTAAGTAAAATGCTTCATTAGTTTTCACAAGAAAAGATGATAGCACTACTGTGGACTGCTTTTATTCAGAGCCAAAGAAGTGTGTGTGTGTGTGTATAGGCCTGGGCGATATATATCGATTTAATATTGATGTCATGATAAATGACTACGTGATACATTTTTCTGCAATATCGTTGGTATGGTGATGCATTAAAAAAAAAAAAAAAACGTTTTTCATAATTACAATTTAAATGATACTGAATGGATGCTGTAGATTTGATGTCATTTCATTTCACTTAGTTTATTTTACTACTGTTTCACATTCAGTTTGTTTGCTAAATTATATACCGTGATACACATTGTGTATTCTACATATGTCCACAAGGGATATTTTTGTCATATATGTGTGTGTGTGTGTGTGTGTGTGTGTGAGAGAGAGAATGTGTGTGTGTGTGTGTTGGTTTTAATTAATTCTCATAAACATTATACATTCTGTATATTTTACACTTCCGACTAGTTGGGCTGTGATATAAATAATATGTTTTATGTTTACATTTTCTTTGGTTATTTCATCATAATCTCATAGAAAATGCAGCCACCATCCTGGTACAAATAATCACACACACACACACACAGGCCACATCTTCTGCAACCCTACTAATTTAACCCCAGCTCTCGTGTTGGAGTCTCTTGACTATAGAAATGGCAACTTTTGTTATGTTCGTTCATTCATTCATCTTCAGTAACGCCTTCACTCTGATCAGGGTCCTTGTATATAAGGAATCTACCCCAGGGTGTTAGGCATAAGTACACACTGGGACACCAGTGCATCACAGCTGTCATATCCAATCTACTGTAATTGATTCACTCTTGTAGAAGCACAGAGAAAGTATGAAAGCAAAGCAACAGTGGACATTTCATAAAGGACACAATGTGAGCTGCTCTTGTTTTACTCCTTAATATCCCAGCATATTATTCAGTTTTTAATTTTAAGTCGTATTATTCAGAAACTACTTTTAATATTCATTAACTATATTGAAATGAATTGCAGAATGTATATGGTTATAAATCGGCATGCATTTATACCGATACAGGTTTTGAGTATCGACCACGATCCGGAGCTTATTTACTTGTACTCGCATTCATAAAAGATGTCCCGACACCAGCATATGACACCATGTGATACTGTGTGACGTAAGGCTAGTATAAACAGACGACATGAAATCACAGTGAATGGTTTCACAAAACCATTCTACAAACCGTGCTCTGTGAAATGATCAGGAGGAAGAACTACAGTGTCTTACTACAAGATAAAACATCTTAAACATAAAACTCAGCATGAAAAATAGTTTAAAGACAATGCTAGGTTAGTGAAAAATAACAGTGCTTACCGAGTATGTTGTTCTTGATGATCATAGTTCATTGACAGTGAGGGACTAAATGCAGGTTATTGGATACTCTTTCAGGAATTCATTTTAACAAATAACAACCCTGTAACCTGTGAGGTTCCTGTAAGCAAAGGGAGGAATGAGCATATGTAGCTGGAATATAAAACAGCACTAACTGCTCTCTTTTACATTTTTTTTAACAGAAAAAGTGACGATTACACACATTTTGCTAAAACAAAAGCCATTTAGAGAGAGTATGATACTGCACACCTGTGCTCTTCATTCTGACTGTGTGGTTAGGAGAAAGCAGGTTATGTCAGACCCACTGCATGCCTCCTGAGGTAATTAAGCATGCATTACCTCTTGAAAAATACACATTACACAGTGAATCCACTCTGGAGCCATGCGCTACAATTTCCTTCCACTACATTTCCATAGTGTGTGAGTGTATCTCATGCACAAGTCTGCTGTGTTTGCTGCAGAATTGACTCTCTGTGTTGAATATCGAATTGTTTTGTGTAAGCCTGCAATGTGGAATAAGCGTGTTGACTCGGGTTGTTTATGGATCGCTTTAAATACATTTTTCAAAACTCTGTAGTGTTATAAATTGTCATGTCACGGCAAACTAGCGACTCTGTTTCCCAGAACTACAAACATGACCGACGACTACAACTCCTGAAGGAACACACAGACACGGCACCTTATCCTGAGGACTAATCACACACACCTGTTCCCAAGCAGACCGACCATCACAACACAGTATTTTATGAAAGAGACTGCTCATTCATAAGGTCTTGCCGAAGTTTACACTCAGTTGATCATATCGTTGGCGTTTACCAAGTCTTGATCACGTGTTGTTGTTCTGTTTTTTTACTGTGTTTATCCCCTCGACCTTGATTCTCTGCCTTGCCTGTTTTGGAGTGTTCACCTGATCGCATGACCCTTGCCTGTTTATATACTTCGACTCTTTTCTGTACCTTTGGATTTGTTGAAATTAAACTGACTCAGCTGCACTTCCATCCGTCTCCACCTCTCCATCGTGACGTAAATAAACCAAGAATGGAGGTACTCTATTGAATTCTGTTTGATGGAATATCATTTGGGATCTTTTGGATATTTAAATAATGCAATACTAAGAATGTTTTAATTTACACTGAGAGGAATGTTGGTTGTTATACTGTACAACTTTTAGTGTTCGAGTCATTACAGTTTATGTTTGAAAAGAAAATTTCAACCGAGCTTATTCACTTTCCTCTTTTTCTGAGCTGCATGTCTTCATTTGTCCTCAAATATATAGAAAAATATAAAACAGTGATGACACCTCTCTCAGATATTATACCTCCATCCGTCCCTGAATTTTTCATGTTGCCAGGTTTGCATGGCAGCCAGGGCCAAGATGCCTGTCCTACCCTCGTTTATTTTTATCCCTTTCTTTGCGAGTGGGAAGCAGTGCTAGGGAGTGGCCGAGGTTTTGGATTGGTTTGTTGTCTCAGGGTTTTGCTTGATGACGAAGCCCGCAGGGATGAGCCGGTGCCACTCTGTTCCACAGGGAGAGGTGTTGATTTTGCTGTCTTGAAAGGATGGGGGGAAAAAAACATACAATTAAAGGTAGCTTGAATTCAGAGCAAAAAAGTGGCCCTTTTTATGCTCACAGTCATTTAGTCAAATGAAGTAAGTATTATTATTGCTATTATTATAACATGTCTGCAGATAAACTAGCCTATAAAGAAAACCATAATGTATTGCTGCTCTGTTCACTCCCATCGCAGCGCACCACATCCTCCACGTTCATTCTGAGGCTGTATGTTAGCGCACTAAAAGGCTCCTTCCTCTTAAATCACCAGTCATGGGGGATGAGCTCCGGCTCTGATGAGGAAATGCATCTGTCTGAGTAGAGAAAGACAGCCGTGAGATGTACAGCAGAGCCTCTCACAGCTCTAGCAATCAATATGTTCGACGCTGTGAGTTCACGTGGTTAAGTAAAGGAAGGCGTTTGGGGTTATGTGTATTTTAACATGAATGTGCTAAAATATCTGCATCTACTGACTGTCAAGTTGTTCATCATACCTTGATTTTGGAGGTTATATTAGAGAGCTTCTGATAATGTTTTAAACATTGTCTGGAAGTTTGAAAGTAATTGGACATAATTTTCTCTCTCTTTTTTTTTTTTTTTTTTAAGTAAAAGTTACAGTGCTGTGAAAAAATATTTGCCCCATCCTGATTTCTTCTGTTTTTGTTTAGATCTCATACTAAATTGTTTCAAAAATTAAGGATAAATCTAATATAAAACCAAGGCATTGTAAGTAAACACAAAATACAGTTTTTAAATGATAATGTTATTTATTGAAGCGAAAAAGTTATCCAATAACAACTATTCGAGTGTGAAAATGTATTTGCCCTAATAGTTACTAATTCCCCAAATCTATGAAACTGCATTCATAATGGAGTTCAGCTGGACTAGACTCAACCAGGCCTGATTACTGTAAACCCTGTTCAATCAAATCAACACTTAAATAGAACTTTTTCAACAGCATGAAGTTGATTAAAAGGTCTTACCCAGTATAACACTGTGCCAAAGTTGAAATAAATTCCTGAAATGATGATAAAGAAGTACATAAAGTATTGAAATACATAAATCTGGGAAGTGTTACAAAGCTGTTTCAAAGGCTCTGGGACTCCAAAGAACAACAGTGAGTGCCATTATCTCCAAATGGAAAAACTCGGCACAGTAGTGAACCTTCCCATAAGTGGCCAACCTTCCAAAATTCCTCCAAGAGCACAGCAACTACTCATCCAGGAAGTCACAAAAGAGCCAAGGACAACATCCAAGGACCTACAGGCCTCTCTGGCATCAATAAAGGTCACTGTTCATGACTCAACTATCAGAAAGACACTGGGAAAAATGACATCTGTGGAAGAGTGGCAATGTGAAGACAAGTGTTAACCCAGAAGAAAATTAAGGCTGCCAAAACACACCTTGATGATCCCCAAACCTTTTGGAAGAATGTTTTGTGGATTGATAAGTCGAAAGTGGAAGTGTTTGGAAGACTGGTCATCTGGCGTAAATCAAACACATAATTCCACAAAAAGAACATCATACCTATAGTCAAGCATGGTGGTGGAAGTGTGATGGTGTGGGGAAGCTTTGCTGCTTCAGGGCCTGGGCAACTTGTAATATTTGATGGAAACATGAATTCTGCTCTCTAACAGAAAATCCTAAAGGAGAATATCTGGTCTCAGTCCGTAAGTTGAAACTCGAGCACAACTTGATTATGCAGCAAGACAGTGATCCAAAGCATAGAAGTAAGTCCTAGTCCTAGAAATAAGTGAAAGATTCATCTCCAGTTATCGGAAGCATTTGGTTGCACTTATTGCTGGTTTAGACAAGCTAAAGAAGTTGTTTGGTTTTTTTTCTCTTTCTTTTTTTTTTTTTTTTTTTTTTAAAGTAAAGTTTATCGGGGCAATAGAAGCTACTATGAATATACAATGTTTTTATTTGTATTTTTTATAAAACATGCTAAAATTAGAATCGCTTAGACAATTAAAAGAAGGGTTTTTAAAAAAATAATAAGGCCTGTTGGTGGAGTAAAAGCTACATTGTGACCGTGAATACCATTTTTTTAGTAAGCTGCATATTGCTGAGACAATTCAAAGGGAGTTATTTCTTGGTAAATCAATAAACAAAGCTTTGCACATTGAGAATGTCTCTCCCGAAAGTGTCTCTCCCGAATTTGCTCAGTGTGTGAATCATTCTCCATAATCCTTTTACTGGCTCATGAATAGTTACAAACATGTGCTTTATGGCCCAGTGGCTTTATTTATACATATTTTTTTCTACTTTACTGCCTCAATTTCCTTCAAGCCACATTTTATTCAAAGTAAACAATGTGTGGGTTGCTAATATTCGAGTCATCTAGCCTGAGAAGAACCAAGCCTAGACAATAGAAAAGAAAACGCATAGACAAGTGACCTTTCCCTTGTTATTCAACAAACAGACTTTAATTAGAGCGAGTCCGTTTGTGCTGTAAACTGGTATTTGAATATCATTAGATCCAGAGCAGCTTCCACCCAAAATTATAGCATAACAACATTTGTTTTTTTTGGGGTTTTTTTAAATGGAGCACTCTGACCTATTCTCTGTTTCTGTCTGTAGCTTCATGTCTGGCACAGTGTTTTGTGTGTGTGTGTGTGTGTGTGTTTGTGTGCACCATTTTTACATTTGGGTTCAGTCTCTTAGTCATGTCTCATCCATCTGAGCCTATGTTTTGGAGCACAGCAGGTTAACATGCTCGTGGGTGGCTTTTCAGGGGCAGCAGATGTTCCCGTTTCAGCCGTAATTGGCCCTCATGACAATTACGCTCCCTCTGTAGTTCCTTTGAACAGCCTGATAGGGGGCAGCCATAATTAAAGGAGAGGCCTATTAATTGGTGGACTGCAGACTCTCAGCCCATCGCGCCCATATATTAAGCTGTCTATGATTTCTCTGTAAAATTGATTGTTTGCCAGTGACCTCCCATGGGCCAACTGGTTTATACCCAGACCAAGGGCTTTTTGGCGAATAGTTGGCAGTTAGTTTCTCAAATTGTTTTCTTTGTGCCTTCTTGAGGCCTGTATTTGATGACATAGTCCTGCCAGAGAGATTGGGCAATTGCACAAGATTTGTTTGTTTTTTCTTTTCTCTAGGTACATTCTTAATATTCCTGACAAGGAGAAAATGAGCATGTCCCTGTAGACTATGGATAACTGCAATTAGTTCATGCTACTTTGTTGCTAAAGCAAATTACCAGTTGTTTTTGTTGGCCTTTATTCCCAAGTGGTGCAGCAGGGGATTAAATCACACTGCAAATGCCAACAAATCACAGAAAATAACACGCCAACTCACTGTGGCAATGTCCAGCTCTAATTAAAGCAGCACTATGGGAGATTTATTTGCATATGCAAATGCCATGACTATATAAGGGAGATTGGTGTGCATAATAATGCTGAGAATCAATTTGATTCCATTTTTATGGTATAATTCTGTATAGTGATGTATATCATTTGTATATATAACAATAGTCATTGTGGCAAAGCATCTTTACAGAATTCTGGGCATAGATTTAGATCCCTAATGAGCAACCCAGAGGCGCAAGTCATGAGGAAAAAGATGACATGAGGAAGATTCATTGAAAGGAACCAGACTTGAAATGGAAAATTGTTCTGCCTGTCACCAGATTTTAGAGATGATGTGAAAGATGCAATGTTTCTTTAGATAATGTTTCTATACACTAAGCATTCCTAGCCATCATTGATTTAGGTTCTACATTTCTACATGGTCATGTTTCTCCTAGTGATTGTGACATACTGTGTACTTTCACAGGAAGAGGCCATTTTACTGATTTTTCCAGCGCATGTCTGCACACACGCAAGGACATCGTGGTTACTCTCCAGTAATTGCTTGTTTTTAATCGAGTTATTATCTTTTGCTCTGAAAATGTTTTTGTCTTCAGAAAGCCACTGTATGGAAGTTTATATACACAGAAATGCTGAGAGCTAAGCCGATTGCAACCTTCAAGATCCTGAAGCTTGTGAACAGAAAAGTGCAGAAACGATATCAGATGCTGTGTGGATCATGGTTACATCATCTGAGACTAGGCTGGAAGAATGTGACATGAACAAAAATACAGGTGCACCTAAACCCCTTGATGGTGCTTGTATTGGGTCGACACAGCATGGTTTTTAATCATACTTAAAAGTATAGCAATTAATGATACCAAGTTTGTTGTCTTAATGACACAGCTTGTAATGCTTACTACAAAAAACTGCAGCAGGTACAAGTACTAGTACTATAAATTAGGGATGTAACTGAGTACAAATACATTACTCTAGATAGAGTGATAGAATCATTATAGAATGAACAGATAATGTCTTTTAAGAAGTTACAAATACAGATGAATAGGAGATGCATTCCAGTAGTCGAAACTAAACAGTGTCTTATTGAGTTCCCAAATAAAACCACAAACACTACCATATTTTTTATACAAACTGGCCCCAAATTCACAAAAGAAATATGCTTTTATTTATAGAGCCTCCACTCTATAAAGCCCACGCAGGCCACAGGCTGTGCACAGGGCAGCATACAGTATCTCTGCTGGGCTCTCAAATAATATTTAAATAATTCTTAACATGTTTGTTCATTCATCATCATTATAAAATGAAAACCTACCAGAAAATGATATGTGCATTATAGTGAAATGGCACATAGCGGACACCTTGTTGACTAGTGGCAGCACTGTGTCTCAACTTTGTAGTAGGTTATGGGTTCAGTCAAATTTTCTTATTTTTCTTAAATGTAACGAAACCAAAAACTAAAGTAAATCTACTAAAATAGTATTAAGCAAACATTATTGTTAACTAAGAACAATAGTTAATTTAGTTGGGAAAGACGTTTGAAAGGTAGTTCCTTAACTTGCTCAGTCGCATTAGATAGAAAGGTTGATTATGAACCTGAGTGATATAGCTGAGGTTGAGGAGCTGTACAACTTCATGAGTGAATGAATAATGAAATTATGAATGAATTAATTATGTAATGCCAGTTGTTATTTGTTATTATACTTGTCTTACTTATTTTTCCAGTATTTCATCTTTTTTTTTTCCTGTGTTTCTGAGTAGGGTTCACATTTAATAAAAATAAATAAATACATACATACATTTCCTGTTTAGGCCACACCCAGTTTAAATCCGAATACAGGTACAGGTAAGTATTTGGAGCACTAAATACCGTAGATACAGATACAAATAGTGACATCACACACCTACTATGCAGCATGTTGCCTCTTTGAAATTTCTACATAATTGAACACAGAAAACAAAATTACTAAATGAAATATATAAAACAGTGTCATTTCAACATAAGATTATTATTTAATGAATAATTTTATTGAATAAATAATTTATTATTTATATGATGGTGAGCCTGACTCTCTAATCATTACAGTTCTCAAACTGGAGTTTAAAAAAATGCTGCTGTGGGGGCTGAACTACTCAAAAACATTGTTTCTGGTGGCTAAGAGAGATCAGTGCCCCTCTCTGCCTTAATTAGAGGTTAATGCTGATCGATAAGTGCTAGAGTCTGGAAAAAAAGGAGATATTGATTTACCCAAATGTTCAGATGAAACAGTCTTTCACTGCTTTTGCTTCTTAGTGGAAGAATTAGCAAGGGAGGAAGATATTTTTTTGATAAACCTGTGTTTTGTTTGCAATTGTTTTTATATCCGTGAGAGCAGAATATTTTTCTGAATTTTTTCAACAAAAGATCAATAGTTTAAACAATAAAGGCAATTGTTCACAGCTTTCTTTTCTCATATTTACCAAGGTTGCCTAGTGAAAGGCACTGTATGCATTGTATTATTACATATTATGCATATATTACATGTTAGAACCACATACTAATCACAGCTCATTTGAAACCCAATGGCATTAGACAATTCAATATTATATAATATATTTTTTATAATAATTTTTAGTTTTCTTGATTATTATGCAAATTTTCACTCCTCCTTATGCTTCATTCTTTAGTTCCCCTATAGGGCCATATGTACGTACTTCAGGAAGCGCAGCACAAAATGAAGATTGATGCGGCTGCAAAATGCACTTACGTCTTAAATTAAGTTTGCTCTTCATGCATACTGTGCCTGGATCAGCCTACTGAATGCACTCTGCATGATGCACAAAATCGCAATTCAAATTTCAGTGCCGTGGAAATGGTCAACCACAGAGCTCTTACAAAGATAATGTCTTAACTATCTTAATTAATTTAGTTCTTATTAAATAATGAACAGGTAAACAGAGTGGAAGGCATTAATAATGATACTACTCATTGTTTTTTTTTTTTATGAATAGAAGCTGTCTACAGAATGCTATGTAAAACTGCAATTAAATTGGTGACTGCAGGTTATATAACATTAGCAAAACTCAAAAGTGTCATAAAAACTGGCAGCCAGTAATTGCCCGAAGTTCAGTAAATTAGATGGAATATATAGCTGAACTTCCCAACCTTTTCTCCAACCTCTTTTTGTGCTGACTTCCCACTTTTTTTGTCAGATCCTACATCAAATGCAAATGTATAAAGGAGAGAAGTCACATAGAGAGTTGTACATAATGCTTAAACTACGTTTAAGCGAAATGTGTTGATCATGAGGCAGTCAGTGTTTCTATCCGGTATGTGAAATATGCAGTCAATGGGGTCACAGTCAGGTGACTCTCTTGGACACTGAAAAACATTCCGCATTTTGATATTGAGGAGGCTTTTTTTTAGCTTTCTTTTGTATGAACATACAACTGGCCAAGAAACATCACATCAGCCAGCTTTCCAGATGCTTACGGTGCCTAAATAAACACCTTTATATGTATTAACGCTTTTAACATCAGGCCAAAAATTTTGATTTACACCCTATATATATATATAAAAAAAACAAGCTTTAGTTGTGCAGTCCATTTTTTATCTCTGTACCTAATCCTATTGTGGTGAAGTGTGAATTGTTTGCCCGGAAGACGGCTCATATCCCTCTCCTTTTGCATCACCTTGCTCACCAGCAGCTAAACACAGAGTCACAATACTCTACACACAGAAACCCAACAATGACCTGACTAATCTTATAACAGACTTCCATTGATAAAATAATTAATCAGTTTATACTGATTGAAAACGTCAGATGAGTTGATTTTGGAATATAATACTGTGTGCTGCTAGAATGGGTTAAAATGGCTTTACATCCTACACTGTTTATGCATTATGGTCATGCAAAGCCTTTTATCAAAGAAGACTGTCTGCACTTTAACACCAAATATTATTTTATTTCCAATCCATACTGCGGGATTACAGAGATAAAAAAAAAAAAACATTTTCACTCTCCCATGAATTAAGGGCTATATGTGTCATTTGAATACAGGCATTTTGTATAATATAGGAGCTGATCAGAGTTTAGAACACAGATCTGAGAATGACCCAGTTTTCCAGATATTCATTATGAGAACAAAATTAGTCAAGAAGAAAAAAAAAAAGTTTAATGGCGATTCTCATTTCTTTTCATAGAGACCAGCTGTTAAATTTTAATAGGGATCATGCACATTGACACTTTGATTAATTCAAACAAGTATGCATTAAAATTCAATTATATTCTCAGTATTTTCACTGACAGAGTGTTAACATTCTGGAGAACATTTTGCAATGATTTTCAAGGCATTCCTTTGCCGTTAGTTTGCTTCTTCATAGTGTCAAAAGAATAAAGCTCCTCATCTAAGATGTGTTTAATGCCTCGATGCTTTAACACCTCAATGACTTGACTCAATGACTCAATGACCGATACAGTGTTGTATAATATTGTTCAAAACGAGGCTCTTGAATTGATATGTCTGTGTATCAGACTGCATAATAATGTATGCCATTCATCTTAAAATACCTTTTATATTAAATGTGTGAAATAAACATTTCAAAAAAACGACACATTGCACACTACAATCATTTGTAAATCATGATTTGTTAATGTTGGCTGTATCTGTTAGATGTATCTGTAGCATTATTGTTGGTAAATGTTTAATGATATACAGTATATCAGTTGTTATCACTCACTAATCATAGTAGGTTGGTTTTTGTATTTGTTCTTTTGGAAATCCTCAGGTTTGTTTTTAGCTTCATTTTGTAACATTGTTCTATCTTGTATCACCAGGAGCTTTGATTGTGGATTTGGTCTCACGTGGCACACTTTCTGAATCCAGACCTTCATAAAACTCATTCCCATGCTGTGTCTGCCAGAGTCCCTATGAGGTCTATTAAAACTGTGTGGGTTTTATGCCACTTGAGACAACGGCACAATTTTCCGCCTGGAATGGGTGTTAATTCATGTCACTGGTGAGCTCTTTTAACGTAACGCCTGTTAGTTTAGAGTCTGCTTTATGGACCTGACCCTTGCACAGGTGTTTGCTGAGGCAGTAAAAGGAAACTATCCATCTCTGGCTCAGAAACATTGATTTTCAGTGGCCTTCACTCTCTCAGGGAAATAGCTTTCTCCTATCTGGGTCACACTTCTAGATATTATCACTCTTCCTGTTTTTCTAGGGTAACAAATGACATAGCTGGTCATTCAGCCAGCCTCTAATTGGATTCAGTGCTCTCAGAGTTCTACCTTAGACATACTGTACTGTACAAATGGGACATGCACTGCTTGCATAGGTTTGTTTGTGCATTATGGTGTGGGCCTATTAGTGGTTCAAGACTACCAATTCACACTGCCACTGTAGCAATACAGAACCGAGCCTGGAGCCACTGACCCTAAAAGATTTTTCTATCTAAATTCAGGAATGTAAGTTACTGCTATTAAACATCCGGGGAAGTCAGCAGATAATCATACACATCACAGACAGCAAATCAGGATCCCTTGTTGACGTGGTTTAATTTCTGGCAATGTATGCACTGTTTCATAACCTCTTTGACTAGAGTGAATTTCCTTAGACGAGCCTTTGGAGATCTGACTGAATAATGCTGGAGATCAAGAAAGAAAGAGAGAGCTTTTTATAACCAGGGTTATACTTGCTTTTAACTGGAAGTACACTAACATAATATGGCTACTATATGTGTCCTGTGTATCCCCTTGGGGTGTAATTGAATAGAAATACATTATTCAGATTGAACCGATAAAGTGTCCTCAATGAATAGGGATACGTAAAAATAGGAACAGCTCGTGGAACCTTGTGGGGAGGGTTGCAAGATTTCAGCAAAATTCCCACTTCAACTACATCTCAAAAAATCCACAAATACTTTAGAAAGTTGAAGGAAAAAAAAGACTATGTCCACTTCCAGTTTAAATACAAAAACAGATGTGAATATTTGAAGCACTAAAGAAATACGGATTATGGCATTGCGTTACACCCTTAATAGCCACACATATCTTGCAGTAATCCATATCCTGCATCCTGTATCACAGATGCAAATGACAAATGATGCAATGTATGAAGCACCAATGGTCATCGATTTCTTTCATTAGTAGGATGAGAGAAATGTATTCTCTGATTCTCTGTCATGGCAAGATTGGTTTAATTGCTTGACATACAGTATATGGCTAAAAGTTTATGGACATCTGACCCTCACACTGCTTGTTGAGCATCCCTTTCCAGATTTAGTCCGCCTTTGCTATTATAATAAATCTTCCACTCTTCTGGGAAGGCTTTCCACTAGATTTTGGAGTGAGGCTGTAGAAACTTTGTGCTCATTCAGTCACAAGAGCATTAATTTGGTCAGGCAGTGAAGTTGGGCGAGGATTCCTGTGGCTCAGTCAGCGTTCAGTTCATTCCAAAGGTGTTCAGTGGGATTGCGGTCCAGGCTCTGTGCAGGCCACTGAAGACCTTGCTCAGTGGGCCTCTTAGTTCAAGTGAAGGGAAATTGAAATGCTGCAGCATACAAAGACGTTCTAGAAAGCTGTGATGGGAGTGATGGTCAGGTGTCCAAAAACCTTTGGCCATATAGTGTACCATCTAGTGTATGTTGGATCTGCTCTGGGATTTCTGATACACATTAGCATATTCTCCACAACTCCCACCATCTTAACTTTTACCTAGTTGTGCAAAATCAGAGGAAGAGGTTAAAGAAGGGTTTTTATTTGTGCTGGAGAGGATCGCTTTAGAGCAGACATGACTACAGACAGAGCTTTTAATCCCCAAGGTGTATGAAAGGTGTGTATATGAACAAGGGTACTTACATAGCTGCAGCATACATAGACACTTGTCAACAATAACACAAGCTTATGAGGAACAATAAGATACTAAATATTTTCAAAGATTCTGCATTCCTACATTACATTACTACGTTGCTACATTTAAATTTACATAGTATATTTACATTTACAGAATTTGGTTGACGCCCTTATCCGTAGGACTTTCTGATGTTGTTTAGAGTCTCTACAAATAGTTCAGGATCTATAAATAATATCAAGCTAATTCCTCGTTAGAGAGTTAATAAATTAAGAATTTTTTTATGTAGCCCTATGCTTTGCCTATACTGTACATGATGGTTAACAAAACTTTACTTCACTAGCTAGATAGTAAGCAAGTATGACTACATACTCTGAAGGAGTGAGAGTTCCAGTTAAACCGCACTCCACTTCTTTCTACAGTCCCTCCAGGATTTTGCGATTGCAGAAATGAAAGCAGAATCAGGCAAACGCATAATATTTTGAGGAGTTAGCAATTTTTCTAAATTGGGCCAAAAACGCGTTGTGCGTTGTGTGATGTCGTCACAACGCACAATCTTTCTAAGCCCTTTTTGATTCACATGCATCAAACATGAATGTAGCTAAAAGGCCTCATTTACCAACATCACTGCAAAAGACTGTGCAGAGAAATTTCCTGCAATTGCAATTTTGCCAATTCAAGTCATTTTCTGTAAGCAAAAAAGCACAAAAACTCTTTTGAAAAAGCTGCAGCAAAATCAAGTATTTCTGGGCGCACCAATCAAAAAAAAAAAAAAAACCTCCTGCATGGACTGCCTTGGTACATTCTCATCCCTTATGCTACAAGTGACAACCTGTGTAATGCACACTTTCGAGTCATGAAGGGCATGGTTTTGAAATGCAAGAAACAGTAAGGAATTGGGCAGACATGTGGAGAGCCGCCAGTCGTCACTGGCTGGTACATCCTGCCACCAGCTGCCACTTTAAGATTGAACCCTTTCTGAGGCTCAGTGACAGATTGACCGCTGTGTGAGATGAAGAGGTAGAGGCTCTTCATCACCTCCACACCACCCATCTTCTTCAGTGAGCCTCTCCCTCTGCCTTGTTGGGCTTAACCTTTGACTGAAGAGCCTTTCTGAATAATGATCCTCTAATTGTGTTCCATGCTTTGTTTTCCATCTCTTTCACTCCAGTGTGAAGATGTTTCACAGTCCACTTTACAACGTGAGCTAAGCTCTGCAGAAACAGAAAACAACGACAACACAGAGAGATGAGCACACATTATCTGTCTCCATGGATACATCTGAGACTTCCTCTGTGTTCTGTGTTGCTCATACAGTTTTCTGTGCCATTGTTCTGCAGTCTAAGACTGTCTCTCATTTGTTTACCAGAATAAAGTCTAGTGCACATGCACATATGTTTAACCGTCTAGTCATTGACTTCGTGAGTGACTCGGTATGACCCTCACTTTCCAAACGTGCACAGATATTTGACAAATAAGAACGTGTTCATTAGTATAATCTTTCATTACCACACTAAATGAGATCCTGACAGATACAGGAAGAGAAAGACGGCCCAAATGCAGATAATTAGTCAGTCTGATAAGTGCTCTTTGGATAATCTCTTTTAATTATTGTAACAGTGGTGTGGGTTCATTTTGAGGTGATATACACAGCTGACAAACATCCATGTTACAAGCACTCTGCTCATACTTAGGCCTGAGGAGAAAAAAAACTAATTAAATGGGACAGAAGGTGTGGATATTACAATGTTAGATGTGAGAGATCCGGTGTACAGTTTGCCCAGAAAGGTCATTAACTAGGCTGGAAAATGGTAGTGGGTTTCGAAAGGGGCTTGAACCTCCGACCTTCTGATTAGCAACCCAGAGCCTTAACCGTCAAGCCACCACTGCCCCAAAGTTGGAAGGCACACAATTGTATAGAATGTCTTTGTATGCTGTAGCATTACAATTCTCCTTCAAGTAAAATAACAGGCCTTGTCCAAACAGAGCCCTTACTTCATCCCCACTGAACACTTTTGGGATGAACTGGAATTAAAAAAATGCTTTGTGAAATTCAGCAAAATGTTTTTTTTTTCTTTCTCTAGGAAGTAAATTGGAGAAAAAGGAAACGTAAATCAAAACAATATATAAGCAGTCTGCTAAAAACTGATAACTTAGACACATCATCTGCTTGATTGGGGGGCCTTGGTTACTGATTTGTCCATTCGACATTTAAGTGTATTCTTATTTATTTATTTATTTATTTATTTATTTTTATTATTATACAAATTATTGTGCCATAATGGCAAGAATAGCAATGCAGGCCCCAGTGTGATATAGGCGTATAATTCTGCTAATATAATTTTTTTCTCTTTCCACTCGGTTGCTATTTTCATGGCCATCAGTTACAGTGCTGATACAGGTGAAATAGCACAACAAGCTGCATGGTTATTTTCTAGCCAAAATTGCTTTTATGTTTGCAGTCTGCCTTAACCCACTTTATACTGCAGCCTCAAGGTCAAAATATTATTTTTCAGTTCCATTGATTTCACCCAATTTTGTGAATATACACTGTTAATGTCACCACAAAACATTAAACAGAGAACAAAATGGCTACTACACCCAACTCTCTAAATATATCTGACTAAAATATTTTGTCTCTAATTAATACGAACAAGCTGAGTTGGGTTTTTGTCCAGGAAATTAAACCAATTTGTAATAATCATGTGATGAGGATGTGTAGACTGTACGGCTGATGGATAGATCAGTTACTGTCCATGCAAAAGAACCATTCATTTGTAAATGTGATTATACATTCTTACATGGTTACTATCTGGAATAAATAATGAGTATGTTTTACAGTGAATGCTTTTGCCAGCCTGCGTTTTTTGCTCTTTAAATTGTTCAGAATAATTTGAGCAAATGGTCTTTCAGAAAGAATCATATCCTAAGTCACAGATGCAGAGAAGCTTTAAGGTATGTGTAGGTAGTATTTGACAAGAAAATGAGCTCGCTTAGAGAGCGTTGTTTGATCCAGAAGGAGAGTCTCGGGAGAGACTCTCACAATCTGCTTTTCTGTCTCGGTGGAGCTCTAACAAACGACACATTTGAGTTCCTCTCCACTTCACTGCATCGCAGTCAGTGAGAAAGCTTGAACATGAACTCGGTTACCTCGAATGTGGAGGAAGAAATAATGGACATGCTGGCACCTGCGGAGGATTCTGATGCCCCATGTGGTGAGAGATGGAACTCGGATCCTCTCACAGATTTCATTAGCCATTAGCAAGCACTGTTCTGCTAATGGCTAAGGCTTGGATGGAGGCTGAAACATGGTCTTGCAAACACACAATCTGTCAGAGGAAATGTTACCCGCTGAATTGGGCCATCCCTCTCCTGTCTTGCATGGGTGATTAACTGAAAAAATGGCATGTGCCCTCCTAGTTCACTAAATGACACGATATTAAATATTTAACAGGACTAAAATTAGATGCCTGCTGCTCTACCATCCATCAGTAGCGCAGTATGAGCTCTTTGTGCATCCAGACTCCATGAAGACAGCCCTAAGAGAGAAGGATGGGGCGGTGACATTGTCAGGACTTTTCATTGTTATGAAGCATGACGGTCCCACCTGCCTCAGGATTTTATTTTCAATTGAGTTTTATTGCTCAGCAAAACTCAACAATCTTGCTTCAATTTTTACCGTTATTACTTCTTCTGAACAAATGAGTGAGGGTGAAACAGCAGACTGGGCTAAATGATCGGAACACAGAGAGCTGCTCATATATAAAGTGAGCGATCTTTAATGATTCTCCCACTGCTTTCCTCTTCCCTTCCTCTCAGCATCCTCCTTTTGACTGCTCTTCTGGTAAGCCATTATCTCCCCTCTGTGAGCACCACACCCTGAGAAAACACACACACACACACACACTCTTCACCCAAGATCAATAGTCATGCTCTGTTTGAAAGAGCAGCATGGCACAGCTAAAATCATACTTCTGTTTACTCAAAAGCTTTAGATGAACCCTGCTCCAGTTGTGTGTGCTATGAAACAGAGACAGATCTGTGTGTCTTAGGACAAATTAGCATTTAAATGACTTGTGACCTGCAGCTGTGTGGCATCGCTAACACACTGTGAAGTCCTGTTAGTGCTGAGAAATACAGCTCTCAGCCCGTTGTTCATCTGAAGCTCTGAACCTATGTGTGTGTATTTTTGGTGCTTGCTGACACTATGCAGTTCCATATCACAAGATTTAGGGAGTGGAAAATATGATAGTATACCATCGATGTTGCAATATGCTTTTCCGAAACATTGTTGTACCCATATTTCTCCCATAAATTACTGCTTTGTATACAATGTTGTGTATATATACAGTGCAGTGAAAAAGTTTTTTCAGATTTTTTTCTTCTGTTTTTGTGTATCTCTCATACTAAATTGTTTCAGAAACTAAAACAAAATCTAATATAAAACAAAGGCAACGTGAGTAAACACACAATACAGTTTTTAATTGATAATGTAATTTATTGAAGCAAAAAACGTTATCTAATACCAACTGCACCTATGTGAAAATGTATTTGCCCCTGTTGTTCCTAATTCCCCAAATCTATGGAACTGCATTCATAATGGGGTTCAGCTGGACTAGACACAACCAGGCCTGATTACTGCAAACCCTGTTCAATCAAATCAACACTTAAATAGAACTTTCTCAACAGCATGAAGTTGGTTAAAAGGTCTTACCCAATATAACACTGTGCCAAAGTTGAAAGAAATTCCTGAAATGATGATAAAGAAGTACATAAAGTATTGAAATACATAAATCTGGGAAGTGTTACAAAACTGTTTCAAAGGCTCTGGGACTCCAAAGAACCACAGTGAGTCATTATCTCCAAATGGAAAAACTCGGCACAGTAGTGAACCTTCCCAGAAGTGGCCAACCTTCCACAACTCCTCGAAGAGCACAGCAACTATCATTCAGGAAGTCACAAAAGAGTCAAGGACAACAACAAAGGACCTACAGGCCTCTCTGGCATCGATAAAGGTCACTGTTCATGACTCAACTATCAGGAAGACACTGGGAAAAATGGCATCCATCTAAGAGTGATAAGGTGAAAACCACTGCTAACCCAGAACAACATTAAGGATCATCTGAATTTTGCAGAAACACACCTTGATGCCCCTCAAACATTTTGGGAGAATGTTCTGTGGATTGATGTGTAGAAAGTGGAACTGTTACATCTGGAGTAAACCGCACACCAAATTCCCCAAAAAGAACATCATATCTATGGTCAAGCATGGTGGTGGAAGTGTGAAGTTGTGGGGATACTTTGCTGCTTCAGAGCCTGGGCAATTTGCAATATTTGAGGAAAGGAGAATGTCCGTAAGTTGAAACTCTTGCACATATACATACATACATACATACATACATACATATATATATATATATAAAATTTAATGTATACATGTATAAATTGCTCACATTCATGCTGCAACTCCTCACAGGAGACAGTTTTTTCACCCCTCTCTAAGCCACATGCTCGTGAACTTTCACTGCACTTTATTATCTGAATGAATGTTCATTTGAATAAAGTAAATGGGAAGTTTAAGCACCCGCTGAGCACAGATCTGAATACAGATCACTTTCCCTGCTTGTTTAATGACATATTGTTTGGACTAAGTGGATGACTCTGAATGTGGTGCACAAGGTATTATGACAATAGTTAACATGCTAATTTCACATTGCAGTCCATCTTTTAATGTCTCTGCCAATAATGGTTGCAGGCATAATGTTTTTGGATCATTCATGCATCTGTCCATCCGCCGGTCTGTGTGCTGGACTGAAATTCTCGTTAACATGATATCTGAAGAACAAGTGGTTTGTAAGATGTGAACAAGCGGTTGAATTGATCCAAACAGGGTCAAGGTCCCAGCAAGGTCAAACTTTTTCTTCAGTAGTTTGAATGATATTTTAAGAGTATTTCAGGCATGCAGTTTAGTAATAAGAAGGACAGCTTCTATTTGTTTTCTTGAGGCACAGAATACATTTTATTATTTGCCCTATTTAAATCATTTGCTTTCTAATTATTTTGACCATCAAGTGGAACTGGAGCTTTAACAATGTGATATCCTAATAACGCAGTTATCTTTTAATATGTGAATTTTACAGAAAGTAAATTATACAGAAATGTAATCATATGCAAAAATTGCTATTTACTTCTGTGTATTTCAGTGTAACAGGCTGTGTGCTGATTAAATCTTGTGCTAATCCTATTTGATTGTTATCTCTGACTTGGTTTTTGCCAAAATAATGATGTTGCACCGGTCATCATTATAATTACTGCAAACTCCTTGGCATCATTGTCAGTCCTCTGGTCAGCCTTGCAATCATTAATTAGATCCATTGGCAGTTGTGTGACTCATGACACTCTGTTCCACACTGCCATCGAATCAATTCAGCCAGCGTGCTCAGCCATCCAAAAATGCCTCAGTGCCTGTCTGCTTCTGAATGCCTGCCATTTTAACGCTTCTTCCCCTCTTTGTTCTCTTGCAGTTGGAAAGACGTCTCTGATCACACGGTTCATGTATGACAGCTTCGACAACACATATCAGGTATGAAGCTTTATTCTGCCGTCATCCTGTCAGCCACTCCGGTTCATGTTCCTTCATTACAAACCCACAGTACAGAGTCAAAGGACTGTCACACTCTAAATATTCACCACAGAAGTCAGAAATGTAGGAGGAGTGCTGAAGTATCAACCGATTAAAGAGCCAGGGAACAGGCTGAAGCTATGTCCTGCCTTTACAAAGTTTATACATTCTGAATGAGTCCATATAGAAGGATAATTAATTCTTTTGTACTTTATTTACTTGTTCTATCTGATAGTGCTAGGCAATATTACAGTGTAATATTGATTATTGATTGTCCCAATGCACTTGTTATCTGTGTTGCTGACAGTGGGACAGTTATTGGATGCTAAATATATACTTTTGCACTTAGTGTTTAATTTTCACTCTTTCTTTTGTTGGGAAAATTAATTCGAATCCCAATGATGCCACAGCATAAACAGGGGTTTGGGGGGTCAGGGGTTTTTAAAACGGCTACTTATTTATCTTAGATGACCGTTGCACAAAGCCTAGTCAAGTTAAAAGGTTAATAAATAAATGTATCGATTGTAGAAATATATTTGTGGTTTCTTAAAGTAGATAAGTCAATGTACGCTAAATGGCCAAAAATATGTGGACCATCATCCATATGTGCGTCTTGAATATCCCATTCTATCGCATCCATGTGTGCGTTGTGAACATCCCATTCCAAAACCACAGGCATTAATATGGAGTTGGTCCTGTCTTTACTGCTTTACAGCAACTGCGAAGGCTTTCCACTAGATTTCAGAATGAGGTTCTGGGAATTTTCCCATTAAGCCACAAGGACATTAGTGAGGTGTTGTCGAGTGAGGAGACCTGGCATGCTGCTAATGTTCCAGTTCATCCCGAAGGTGTTCAGTAGGGTTGAGGTCAGGGTTCTGTGCAGGCCACTCAAGTTCTTCTACTCCACCCTTGGCACACCAGGCCTATCTCATAATCATGATCTCATGCACATGCTAGAACATGTTTGGGCTACTTAGTTCAGTAAATAAAGTTAAAGCATACAAAAAGACATTCTAGACAATTGTGTGCTTCCAACTTTGTGACAATAGTTTGGGGAAAAGCCACATACTCTATGGATGTAATGGTGGCCATGTGTGTGTTGCATTCTTCTGGCCATATACAGTGTTGCATGTAGGCAGGAAAAAGCCCTGTTTTTCCAACATGTTTGGCTGTTTGATTGAATTCAGACACAGCGACATTCAATTCAGTTACATTTTTTAATCAATCAAAATTTTAATTAAAATTTCTCCCTAATGAGCATGCCAGAGGTGACGAGGCGGCAAGGAAAAACTGCCTGAGGCGACAAGAGGAAGAAACCTTGAAAGGATCCAGACTCAAAAGGAAGCTAAATTATAAATCATTTCTCTTCTATAACTACATGCTATAATGTCGAGCAGTGCTGTGTTAAAAGGAACTTGTGTATAAGCATGACAGTTGATGGTTTTTCCCAGACTATCACACACATATAATCACATGACAAACTGAATATCTTTGATATGCATGTTATAAATATGCATGTTGTGTGTTGAGCCTTCAGCTTTAGCAGTGGTTGTTTTCTTACTGTAGGGTAAAGGGAAGAAAGTCCAGAAAGTTTGTATTTTTTTTCATCTCTTGAGGAAACTGCAGTCAATATGAGGTTCATATCTTCCAATTAAACCTGCAAGGGACCTTCACAGGGAAGAGGATTGAGCTTTGATATCTTATCTGAGATACATATTGAGGTGTGACTTGTGTATGTGTGTGTGTGTGTGTGAGGATGGAGGGTTAAAGAAGATATAAACATGCCAGAATCCTACATAACTATACAGCATTCAGAAGCTCATTCTCTCGACTACACCCTTCTCTTTCTATTGCTCTTTCTTTTTCATCTTCACTGTAGCATTTTTTCCTCCCTTATCCCCCATCTCTCTCTCTCTCTCTCTCTCTCTCTCTCTCTCTCTCTCTCTCTCTCTCTCTCTGTCTCTCTCTCTCTATTCTCTTCCTTGCACTATCTTACATTTTCCCATTCTCTCCACCTATTTCTTTCCTCCTATTCAATAGGTTTTCAATACCAGAATAATGTATGAATAGGAGTTTTGGGAAAGTGCTGATGTCAAGCCATATCAAAGGGAATATTCTGCATAAGAGCCTTGAAATTATTAACCTTCTCTCTTTGTCCTAGATGTGTTTTGCACGCTGTATGAAATTAAAACCCGAATCTCATCAGCCCATACTTGCACTGTCAATCCTTACTATTACATCCCATTACACACAGCCTCTCCCCTCTCTGTGTGCCGCTCGCCCACCCCACTGTAGCTGGGGATGGGTTTTGTGTCATGACCTAAGCGGCTCCTTTCAGATCCACACTGCAATAATAAAGCGTCATGCTGTAATAAGATTACACGAGCGCTTTGTGAGCTGATCACTGCTGTAGTGCTTGCTGTCTGAGGGCTGGTGGGACCTGCTCTTACACAGTCTGCTTTCTCAATTCAATACACAGCACAGTGTTTATCCCACAGGGATATGTGCCAGTTAAAGTTATCCTATCTTTAATGGCTGTTTATTAAAATAAATTTTACAAGAGAAATCAGCTGAATCAGCTGTGCTGCTATATGAACTGGTATGTTTGTGTATCCATTATAGGTAAAAGCTGTACTCCTAAAGAAATCTTGTCATCTGCCTATTGCTCACACTGCACAACACAACACCTCCATCTTAAAATGCTGTTTAAGTGATTGGATTTCAATAACAGACAGGCTTGCACCAAGACTTCTTATGGTCAATATTTATGTTAGTATCTGAGATTATATTAAAAGGTGTAGTCAGTTTTTGGTTGCTTTTAGTTGAAGTTAGATGTTTTGAATTCAAACAGCCATTCCCTCCTAAGCCATACCTCCAAAACACTTTAGACTTAGAGGTAGCTCAGATGTTAGGGAGTTGGACTGCTAATCGGAAGGTTGCAAGTTAAAATCCCAGCACCACCATGCTGTCACTGTTGGGCCATTCAGCAAAGCACTTAACCCTCAACTGCTCAGTTGTGTAAATGAGATAATTGTAAGTCAATCTGGATAAGGGTGTCTGCCAAATGCCGTAGATATATTTCAATTTTGTTTTAAACGTGTCTTCATCCAGTTATTATCCTAATAATCCAAATGCATGAAAACTACTACAACTGGGAAGGCTAACACACTCTTTCTCCAAAACATGTTAATCCAACATCTTTTCGTACTGCTGCTGCACAGGGGAGTGTAACACACCCACAGGACAGTATCTGTGTCTACCCCCTTCCGTATACATGAACTCGCAGACACCCATGAATGGCTGGGGTCGCTTTGACTGAAGTGATGAAGTGATGTTATCCCGTCCACCCAGAGAGAATAGCCAATTTTGCTGTCTTGGTATTCCTGGGCATGGATGGCTGTGACATTGTCAGGATTCAAAGTCACGATCCATCATCAGTATTCGAACTCTCAATGTCCTGTTGTGCCACGGCGAGTGCTTTTTTTTTCTTTTTTTTTAATTCCCCGACCATTCACTCCCAAAGGAATTCAGACCAAAACACAAATAAATTAGTTATTTAAACCACAGAGACCCTGACCAGGATAAAGCAATTACTGAAGATGATTGACTGAACAATGTAACCATGTCACTCAGTGCCACCCAGTGTCCTATCATCTGTAGCTTTTATTTGGCCTTCAACCTTCATATCTGGCCACCCACTCCCACTTGCATGGAGAGTAAAAACAACACACTTTGCAAATTATTATTTGGTCCTGAGGGATCCCAGTCCCTGTCCGCACATCTACTCCAGGTACAAGCTGCATAAAATGCCCAGGTGTTACATCTGCTAAAATGAACATTTCTGACATTAATTATGATGACCAGTCTCTCTGTGAGGAAGAACAGTTTAGTGAATCAAGAGCTCATCTATCTCTGGTTGGACTGGTATGGACTACATACTACCAGCACTGCATTTCACCTGCCATAAAGGTAGGGTCAGTGATTTATAATACACAACATTTTTTAAAATAACAAGTTGTTATTGATATGTTATCTTTACATTCTTAGAATTTTGTTATACCACTGTCTCACTGTCTAATCTTGTGGACAAGAGGATGCCTTGATCATATTGCCTGTTATTTTAGGTTTCTCTTCTTGAACTGGAATTCAGGTATTTTTAGTCTAGCAGGGTTTTTGAGGTATGGCGTAGTTTGGGATCGGCTAGGTTTCTTTCATTTTAAGATTCAAAAGATCTAACTTCAACTAAAAGCTATCCAAAAGTTACTGCACCTTTTAATATAATAACAGATAATAACATAAATATTGACCTTAATATGTCTTGGTGTAAGCCTGTTTGATGTATTCTACTGATTTATATATGTATATCTACTGATAGTTCAAAATTGTGATTTTGAGCAAATCCTTTCATTTCTATTAATGTATTTCTATTAGCCTTAATGTGTTAATTGTGGGATAATACGAAGGAAAAAACATTGTTAAAAAATATATTAGTTGTTTAATTTTGTCTTGTTTGAGTGTGTGTGTGTTTAACAGAGCCTTTCTGAGGCCTGGAGTTATGATGCCTGTGTGTTCCCTGCTGCTCTGCTTGGTGAGGCGTAATACTCTGGTAGCTCTTAGCGATCCCTCCTCTGTCTGTCCGGCCTCCAGAGACCGGTGGTTGTTAATTAGCGAGCAGTGAACAGTGGTGGCTGTATTAAACATGTGTTCCTTTTTCTTTCACTCGACTGTCATTCTGAAAATATTGGCATTGACACAGGCTTTATTGCTTTACCTCTCTCAGTGAGCTAAGGGACTATGGAGTCTTTTTCCACATTGTCCCTCGGCTCCAAACGTCTGTTCCAGGCAAATTTAGATGGAACAATGGACAAAAGAATGTCGAATGAAATAAGTAGCAAAGACAAAGAGGGAAAGAAGTGAAGAGCTGAGATGAGGGAAGGAGGAGACGTGACCAGAGAAAACAATGGTTTGGTAGAGAAATCAAGAAGTCTAAGAAGACCCAAAGTCTCCGAAATCATCCAAAGTAGTGAGGCTGCCTTCAGGATGCTGAAGTGAAGAGACACAAAGAGTCGACAGTGGATGCGGTAATCAGATGAGGTGCTACTGATCAGATCTTACATCCCTTATAGCTTCACATTTATTCAGTTGGTAGGCACTTTTATCCAAAGTCAATTACAATTGAATCAGAATCCAATCCAAGCATAGATCTGAGCAGTTGAGGGTTAAGGGTCTTACTCAATGGTCTAAAAGTATCTCTCTGGGAGTCCTGGGATTTGAAATCACAAAATGTCTGGTCTTAACCATTAAAGCCAGAGATAGTTAACACATGATTGTGCATGACTGTGTGGACACGGCAGCTATATAAGCATTCATGTACTCCCCTGTGTGCACTTCTTGCATTTTACAGGAGAATTAATGCACTGTCCACCATGTGGCAGATCAGAGTCAAGCTAAGTATAACTTTGACAAACCACAGCTGAAAGGGTTAGGAAAGTACAGAAAAAGATCAGCAGTAATATATAATCCATAAAGAAAAAGATAATCCATAATCACATATCCATTGTCAAAAGGCAAAAATTAAGAACTGGGTGAGAGCAGAAAAATACTCAGACTGGAAGGCAACAAAGTACGTGACAAGAGTTTGCACTCTTGAAAACATAGAGACTTGAAACACAAAAACTAATGAGGGAAAGCAAGATATAGGTGAGTACAATAAGTGAATGAACCAATAACAAAACAAAAGTGTAGAACAAAACAGGGCGTGTCTGAAATGTAAGAAACACTGCATCATCTGGCTATATTACCAGACAGGAAGGCATTGAGTCATGTCCAAATTGAGTGTTTATGAATGTGAGGTGCCTTCATCTGGACAATCTGTGAAGCCAACATTCATCCTTCACTGTCTTATATGTCCCAAAATCCTGTGCACAGCAGCCAGCCTGTAAAAATGGTAGAGTAAATTCTTTTATCATTATTATTATGGAATTTAAAATAACATTATAATTATTATATTAGACCTATTAGTATTTTAAAAAGATAATTTTTTACATGCGCATTATATATGTTTGTTGTCACAATTAATTCAGACTACAGTTTCTACTGTACAATTAAAAGCTTTATAACTCGTCACGTGATACACAAATTAAAAGTGGTACAGCTACTGTACCTTGATGCTGAGTGGCAGATTCATTCATTTTCAGTAAGTACATTTTCCTGGTCAGGGTTGTGGAGCCTATCCCAGGAACACCGGGTGTGAGGCAGGAATACATCCTGGATGGGTCTCCAGTTCATTGCAAGGCACCATGCACACACTACTGTGGGGACTGTAGTGTTTCTTTAAGACCGCAGGGAAACACGTCAGACCTTTTCCCTATATCGGTTAGCTAATCAATATGAGCTGAATCAGCCCATGGCTTACCTGCTGGAATGGACAGCAGCATGTGTGTAAAATGCCAGCTCTTTGAATTCCACAATCAGAACCTTGTTCTACCACCTGCGGAAAATTGAGCTGCTGCCTTCTAATCAATGGGCTTAATTAAATGCTATTTTCCTGTTACATGGCTGTTTGTCTTCAGATATTCATGCTGCTGATGTCAAAATGTGCAATCGGCCCAGCTAATACTGACTACAGCTATGGATCCACTGGAATGAGGTGAATTTATAATACTAATAGCAAGCTAGGATCATCTAAAAGCAGTGTTTCTGTTCTTTGTGAGTGTGATATCACCATACTTGAAGCACTTTGGCAGAGCTCAGCTACACTAATAAATAGATAAACATAATTTGCCTGCATAATATGTTAAGATTACTGGTTTTTGAAAAACTATTCATTCTTTTCATGTGCTTAATTGCTCTTTTCATGGAACTTAGCGGTGTGCCGTTTGATTTATCTCTTTAGCTATTTCAATTTCGGTTTTCAATTTCAGAGTACCTTTTGCTCATGAGAAACAAAGGCATGATTTGAGTTTCTAAAGCCCAGGCTATAAATAAAGCGAATATTATAAATATAAGAAATATTAAATAATAGCAATAATAATAATACTTATTATTATGCATGATAATTTTTTTGTCTATCCCACATTTGCGTATTACCATGCCAGCAACAGTATGACATGCTTCTTGACGGTGGCTCAAAATGTATTTTATTCAAATGTCATTAGTTCCATGAAAATCTAAGGTAGTGAGCACAGAATCAAATCCTTTTTAAATAGCTTGCTGTAAGTATAAATTCAACTTTGTTAATTTTTTAATTCATTTTTCAAACAATTCCCATTAATAACAACAAAAAAAGGTCATATTCGTATTGCCAAATTTCCCCAGGAGGGACACAGCTAAGAATTCTGGCCTCTCTGAAACAATATATCTTTCTCAATCAAACCACCTTTAAATTCATGTGTTCTGTATACTGTTTGTTAAATATATTCAGAGATATATTTCTTATTGTAATTTCCATGCTCCCTTTTCCAGATGTCAGCCCTGTAAAATGTCACCGTTGTTCATCCCGCTAGCAACAACCCTTCTCCTCACAAATGGGTATATCAAAACAGCAATTTTGATCTTTATACCACATTCTCGATTCTTATTGGCCAGGTTTATATTAATGCACTACTTCTACTATGTATAGAAGTATAGTAACCTTTTTTTTTAACTGTGCAATTGTTGATATGGTGAAGTTTTCTGAGAGGAGACATTTATTTCGCGTTTAGGAAGGGTTCTCCAGTGTCAGTACTTTATAACAGTCAAAGGTAAAGCTGTTCCTTTATGTTTTCCAACATGGGTATTTCAGGGTATTTCAAGCTTTGTGCTTTCACATTTCATGGTAACAGCACACCCTGCACTTATTAAAGTCTTATTATAGGCTTATTAATTTATATAAGGTAAGTGATAACAGAAAATAACTTGGGGCACAAGGTGAGGGACACCCTGGACGGGGTGCCAACCCATTGCAGGGCACAATCGCACACACATTCACACACTATGGACAATTTGTAAATGCCTATCCGCCTGCAACGCATGTCTTTGGACTGGGGGAGGAAACCGGAGTATCCAGAGGAAATCCCTGATGCACGGGGAGAACATGCAAACTCTACACACACAGGGCGGAGATTTGTACCCCAACCCCGGAGATGCGAGGCAAATGTGCTAACCATTAAACCACTGTGCCTCCAAGTATAGTCAGTCCATTGTGATTGTTGTGGCCAAAAATGCTTAATGTGGCTGTGGCTTTTTCCAAAATTTGCGATGCAATTTGCAGAGTTTTTTGTACTTTATTTGTGGAAAACTACTTGTATTGTCGAAATTACAACTGCGTGAAATTGTTTTGCTCCGTCTTTCATCATGATGTTTGTTGGTAAAATGAGACATGTTTGACGTACGTGAATCGAAGAGAGCTTTGGCTGAATGTGTGCTCCTACCCATATATTGCAGAGTTTGCATTAATTTATGCGATCGCAAAATCCTGGAGGGTCCGCATAATGTGTCATTCTTTAATAAATAAAATTGTTAGTGTTGGCTAATTGATGTGGTATAAGAACAATTAACCACTTGAGGTTGTGCTTTTGCATGTGCTACAATTATCAAAGACTTTTCTCCAATAAAAACATGCCACATGTGTTTTGTACATCAGTCTTCTACTTTATATATATATATATATATAGATATATATAGATATATATAGATATAGATAGATAGATAGATAGATAGATAGATAGATAGATAGATAGATAGATAGATAGATAGATAGATAGATATAATATATAAAGTGTGTTTGTGTGTCTATGACTACATTTACATGGACATCAGTAATCTAATTATTGACCGTTATTCTGAATAAGATGATATTGTGATTAAGGTGTTTACATGAGTCGCTTTTAGAATACTCCTTTCATGTTATAGAACATAAATCGAATTAACGGCACACGTCATTACGTCCCCACACAACACCGTCCGACGTTCCCTCCATGTATTAACATACAGTTATGGTACCGTTTACAATTTTGGGTGTTTTTATTTTAAATTTTTACGAACACTTCAAGTGCGGTTAATTATTGGTCATGCTGTACGTGCAAATAAACGACTGCTTGAAGCCGTGGGCTGCGTCCCAAACCGCGTACTTACCTACTGTATAGTAGCTGAGATACATGTATTTTGCCTACAGTAGGTAAGTTCATGGTTTTGCACGCAGCCGTGCTCTCTTGTTTGCCGTAAAATGGTTGAGCAGTGGCGTGTGTGTGTGTGTCCTGTCGCAAAATGCGGTGAAAACTCACACGACGTTAATAGTGTGATTAAAGGTGTTTAACACACGTCGATAATGCAACTAAAACAGGAATACTCCACGTCTTAATTCGATTTGTGTTTACTTCGAGTATGACTTTATTCGGATTAATTTAATTAAAAAATACTGTTTACATGGTAGTTTCTTAATCAGAGTATTGTCTTAATCGGGTTAATATTAGATTATAGTTGTCCATGTAAACAAACTGAGTGTTCTCCCTGAAAGACCACATGAACAGTTAATCACATTATTTTTAAACTTGTGCAGACAATGAGACACTGTGCAGGTCAATATTCAGGTGCCGCATCCATAATGCTGATGTTGCGGAAATGTGAATTGCACACACTATACCTTAAGCGCTTTTGCAGTTAGATGCGCACTGCGCTATATACGTACACATCACATGAATTGCTGTGGCAGGTCGACTGCCCTAAATGAGTATTCGATGTATCAGGAACTCATTTTCCCTCCTGCTCCATTATGAGCTCTGTCCTTGTTTCCTGTCCTGTGATGCTCGGGAGGTGTAAGGAGGAAACAGCACTGTATGGGACTTAGACCAAGCATCTGGGCTAATTAATAATTTAAATGAATATGAATAATTTGTTCTAGATATATTCATGTGAGCACCTCTCATGCTGTACTGAATTCTATATTTAACACCGGAGCTCTCTGTCATTTCTTTTTCTTTTCTTTTTTTTATTTACTATTGTTTGTTGATCAACACATTTGAATTTTATGTATTTTAATAGTGTTTTACACAAAGGTGAAAATTATAACATTGTCATATTAGTTGATTTAACAAGTCATTTTTCAAAATGTCTTCAACAGAATACTCACATAACAGAAAACTGAAGAATAAATCAGTAGATTTAGATAAGCATACTTAAATAAGTAATTATCATATGCCTGCTAAGACATAATAGCACACATTAAATCTTTGTTTCAAGGCCATAATATTTGCACGATGGCATGTTATATCTACATCCATGGGGTGAGCCAAGGCTGGGTGATATGATATAATATCAATATCAATATCATGATCAATTTTGTCACAATACACTTTGGGTATGTTGGGAATCCTGTTTTCTCTTTTAGGGCATTTTCACACCTAGTTCGTTCGAGCACTCAATGCGGTCTCAAGCTCATATAACATGTATATGTGCACACTCCAAATTATCTCAGATCCCCATAAAACGACCCACAAATGGTTTATGTTGTGGTTTGATTGAAACAAAGTGGTCTCAGTCTCAGTCAGTGCTTCAAATTTTGTTTTGTAGATAAAAAACTTGAGTTTATGCACATGTATCGCTCCAGTTTTCTGTTACCGAACAGAAAAACAACTCAAATAGCTTTCCATGGGGTCATGTGGTCCCACAATAAAGTCAACATGTTAGGTAGCAATATGACAGATAAGCTAATAGAGTCACTGAGGTAATAGCAATTATGTTAGCTTAAGTTGTTAGGCAGCAGTAAGAATAGTATTGTGTCAGCGACAGGTGTAATACAATAGTTGCTGTATAATACTATTAGTACAGTATGTGTGTAATATATGTGGTGTATTGGGCAGTGGTGGCTTGGTGGTTAAGGTTCTGGGTTACTGATCGGAAGATCTGAGGTTATGCGCCGCAGCACTGCCAAGCTGCCATTGTTGGGCCCTTGAGCTAGGCCCTTAACCCTCTCTGCTCCAGGGATGCTGTATCATGGGTGACCCTGCGCTCTGACCCAGGCTTCCTGACATGCTGGGATATGCGGAAAAAAAGGAATTTCACTGTGCTGCAATGTATGTGTGATCAACAAAGACTCATTATCATTGTGCACACATTTTGTCTACCCCAACCACTCACATCAGCCAATAGCACCATGTCATGAAGCATAAGCTGATTTTTAAGCATCAAAAAGGCTTCTGGTATTTCACTTTAAATCTGCTTTGAAGTGAATCTGTTTTTCAACCAAATCATAGCATTTCAGCCAAATGACTCCATCATGGGAAGCAGCCATTTCGAATAGCATATTCACTATTAAGCTGTGGTAAGGGAGTTGTAGTGTGAACGGCATGTTCAATGCTAAAATTTCCAGAAAGTATTACCTTAAAATGAATTTTTATTTTTATTTTTTTGTTAGTGTTTTTATTGAAAAAAAAAAACAAATGCAATGCTACTGTTTTATTGTGAAAGTTTTTGTCACATCACCTCCCCTTCATTCCTATTCTCCTACCAGAACACTATGATCCTGTAATCAACTTATTTTATCTGTCCCCCGTTGTCATACTAAGACTAAGGCCTTTTCTGTGGTTGGTCCCAAACTCTGGAACAGTATCCCCTTTCGCGAGAGGTCCACTCCATCTTTATCTATTTTTAAAATTTTCTCGTAAAACTCATTTTTATTCTTCCATCCATCCATCCATCCATCTTCAACCGCTTATCCGTAATCGGGTCACGGGGGTAGCAGCTCCAGCAAGAGACCCCAAACTTCCCTTTCCTGAGCCACATTAACCAGCTCTGACTGGGGGATCCCGAGGCGTTCCCAGGCCAGTGTGGAAATATAATCTCTCCACCTAATCCTGGGTCTTCCCTGAGGTCTCCTCCCAGCTGAACGTGCCTGTAACACCTCCCTAGGGAGGCGCCCAGGGGGCATCCTTACCAGGTTCCTGAACCACCTCAACTGGCTCCTTTCAACGCAAAGGAGCAGCGGCTCTACTCTGAGTTCCTCTCGGATAGCCGAGCTTCTCACCATATCTCAAAGGGAGAGGCCAGCCACCCTCCTGAGAAAACCCATTTACCCGCGATCTAGTTCTTTCGGTCACTACCCAACCTTCATGACCATAGGTGAGTGTAAGAACGAAAATTGACCGGTAGTTCGAGAGTTTTGCCTTCTGACTCAACTCTCTGTTCGTCACAATGGTGCGATGAAGCGATTGCAACACCGCTCCCGTTGCTCCGATTCTCCAGGCCAATCTCCCGCTCCAATGTCCCCGAGGTACTTGACCTCCTTCACTTGGGTTATGTTCTCATTCCCTACTCAGAGTAGGCACTCCATCGGTTTCCTGCTGAGAACCATGGCCTCAGATTTGGAGTTGCTAATCCTCATCCCAGCCGCTTCGCACTCGGCTGCAAACCGATCCGGCAAGTGCTGGAGGTCACGGACAAAGCAGCGATGAGTCCTCAGGTCACCAAATCGCAACCCCTCCCCACCACGACTACGCTTCGATATCCTGTCAATAAATATCACAAACAGGATTTGTGACAAAGCGCAGCCCTGGTGGAGACCAACCCCCACCTGGAACAAGTCTGACTTCTTGCCGAGCATACGGACACAACTCTCGCTTTGGGCGTACAGTGATTGGATAGCCCTAAGAAGGGAACCCTTCACCCCATACTCCCTCAGCACCTCCCACAATAGACCCCTGGGGACACGGTCATACGCCTTCTCCAGATCCACAGAACACATGTAGACTGGATGGGCATACTCCCAGGCCCCCTCCAAGATCCTTGCAAGAGTAAAGAGCTGGTCCATTGTTCCACGACCTGGACGGAATTCGCATTGTTCCTTTTCAATCCGAGGTTGGTCTATCGGCCGAACCCTCCTTTCCAGCACCTTGGAGTAGTTTTTACCAGTTTTTACCCCTATAATTGGCGCACACTCTGGTCCCCTTTTTTAAACAAGGGAAGCACCACCCCAGTCTGCCACTCCTTGGGCACTGTCCCCGACTTCCACGCAATGTTAAAGAGGCGTGTCTTTTTATTCTTTTATGATGTTATTTAATGCGATGTTATATGATGTTCTGTACAACACTTTGGATCAACTACTGTTATCTTCAAATGTGCTTTATAAATAAGACATTGACTTGACTTGACTGGTGGAATACCAGGGCTGAGAGCTATTTAGAGTCCTGAGCTTAGATCCACAAATCCTGTGGCCTGCATGTAATAAAGATATTAATCGACAGGATCAATAGATAAGTACTAAATCTCATTCATTAAAATATTTTATGTTTATTTTGAGTAGATAAAGTACAGATTCCTACACACACACACACACAGAGAACATTGGCATCTGTTGGCCATTCAGTGCAGCAGTTTAGCCTTGTCTTGTTCTGTTTATCAGCTCTTTTGTGTTGCATCAGGCCCAACACACCAGCAGACAGAAGCGGATGAGCTCCTGGCTTATCTACTGTGAGGGATTACACTGCTGATCAGCTCTCCTGCATCGATCCATCCCAACATATGTACCCGAGGCACAGCAGCCCATCAGCACAGGCTTTGTCCACACCTTAATATTTGAACTAAACTGCTTAAAATCCTAGCAGGGCTGCAGTGTTCAGATGTATGAAAACACTCTGTAAAACTGTCTGTCTCTGAAATTGTGTTTATGCTCCTTTAGTGCTTGCAGCTATTTGGCTTCTAACACCATGATTAATACATTGCACACCGTACAATATGTTTCTAAAAGAACTTGAAAAGAGTTCACTGGGAGTAACTTTTTGCAACCATGGATGTGTTTTGCTTGGAATGTCTCAAAGTTTAGTGTATTATAGGTGCTACTTCTGTTTATACTTTTTAAAGTATAAAGTTAATGAGCACAGTTGCCAACATTGCTAACAAGACAATTCTAAAAGCCAGACTTGTTTTCAAAGCTTATAGACTAATTGATCACATGACAACATTGATGAGTTGCACACATCAACATGTATGATTTTGGAGAGAATGTGGAAGAAACCTTTTTTCCATGTTTTTTTTTTTTTTTTTTTTACAACCACCAGTAAAGCATATCAAGAAAATGTCAGGTGTTACTACTACTACATTTATTTATTTATTTAGTTATTTTTTTTATTTCATTTTACCATTTACCAACCAAAAAGGTGCACACACCACAGTCCCACCCACTTGTTTCTTTTGGCTCTCAAGACCAGGATTCATAAGTTTCACAGGTCAACTAGATAAAGTTGGTGTGAAGCGAAAATAACTGCTACCCGAAACAAATGTGTCTTCCAGCTCCCATGGCGTTTCTCTTTTTGTGATTTGGCTTTTACATTTAATTCGCATTTTTGTCAGCTTTACAATCTATACAGGATTGAGTTTATTTGTGCTTGTTGCAACCCAATATGCTTGATTTTTTTTGTACAAAATTTGCGATGCAATATGCAGAGACTTTTTGTGCTTTTTTGTGGAAAACTACCTGAATTGGCAAATTGCAATTGTATAAATTGTTTTGCATGGTCTTTTGCAGTGATGTGTGTTAGTAAATGAGACCTACAGTATTAGCTGTAGTCATGTTCGGCGCAAGTCACTCGAAGGGTGCTTTGGCTGAATGCGCGTTGTGATGACGTCACATGATGCGTCTTGGCCCAAATCAGCAGCAAATCTGTAATAATTTCGAAAAATTGCAAACTCCTGCGAATATTGTGGCATTTCCTTGATTTTGCATTCATTTCTGCGATCACAAAATTGCTAAATCCTGGAGGGACTGCGGAAGCGAATACTTTTTACAGGTGTTCTCTACATCACCACAGCAAGGGTTCTGAAATCACAAATGCTAATGATAATCTGTAGATGTTGGATATCTGCCAATGAAAGATGTGATTAACTGATTAAACGCGCTCAGCATCAGAATCGGATATTATATAGATAACTCAAACAGGTCTGTGGTGGATGCAAGGTTGTTTTTTTTTTGCTTCTGCTGTAAATCTTTTTTGCATAAATCATTGAATGTGTATAGAAAATATCGTGGTACAAATTGATTAAAAAAAATTATATGAGGCTGGTTGGAGGCTGTCTATAAAGCAGATATACCCCTCAGTCTTATGACAGACGACAGTTTATAGCTGTAATTGTCAATTCCTATTATCAACGACATATTATCAACAGCTCCCTTATGTGTATCATCCCCAGAAAAACTCATCTGAACATCTGGCTTTGTAATTTCTGCACAGTCCTTAACCAGCATGAGTGATACTGATCCGTCTTGTTTAAGTCTTTTTTTTTTCATCCTTCTAGGCAACGATTGGAATAGACTTCCTGTCAAAAACCATGTACCTGGAGGACAGAACGGTGAGACTCTTACATTCTGAGTGCTTCTCAGGTTCCCATTTCTATCATATAGTGATTTATATCATAGTGCCGCTGAACAGTTGACTCTGATTGGGTAGAAAGTGTTGATTAAATTTCTTGAATAGCAGCTCTGACAGTAGCACCAGCTGCACAAAAAGTCACAGGTTGATATTAATGCACTTACTGTTCCTATAGAAACAACTTGAACAGGGACTTGCGTGGCATACTCTCTATATAGACGGAAATGAAATGTATGTAATAATGGTGAAGTCTACTGTGAGGTGACTTTTATTAAGCATTTTTTGGAAGCATTTTTGAGGGGGAAAAAGTGAGGCTGGTGAGGGAACAACTGTTTAAAGCTGAAATAACGTAAGTTACGTAAAAAAGTATGTGTAAAGTGTATATGTGTGTGTGTGTGTGTGTATATATATATATATATATATATATATATATATATATATATATATATATATATATATATATTAGTTATATAGTAGTATAAGCACAATAAAACACTTCAGGACATGCTGTTATTGGAAACTAATTAACTTCGATGTGGTAAGGGCAGCCTCACACCATCCTATCATTGATTTTGCTATAATAGTACACCCTGTCATGTTTTCTTTCTTAACTACTGAATCAGTCAGATCTGTACTTTTTACTCATCAGTTCATCTGAAATTTATACTGAAGTGTAACAAAACACACAGAGAAATGTTAGGACTTCCAAGTGATTAAGTGAGTAATGGAAGTTATTTTGAAGGATACAAAAATAAGAATCGGATGTGTTTGAAAAGATAGCATTTTGCTTGCAATCATACTTATGATCAGATGTGGAAGTGGCCAGCTTATCTGTTGCCAGTGCCATAACAATCACATCTCATGTTGCTTGACTGAAAAATAGACTGCATCAAAAAAAATAATATTACGGTTTAAAAACATGGACCTGGAACTGAAATTTACATACCATTCTATGGTGTATGTGTATATACAGTGGTGTGAAAAAGTGTTTGCCCCCTTCCTCATTTCCTGCTTCCTTTGCATGTTTGTCACACTTAAGTGTTTCGGAACATCAAACCAATTTAAACAATAGTCAAGGACAACACAAGTAAACACAAAATGCAATTTGTAAATGAAGGTGTTTATTATTAAAGGTGAAAAAAAATCCAAACCATCATGGCCCTGTGTGAAAAAAGTGATTGCCCCCTAAACCTAATAACTGGTTGGGCCACCCTTAGCAGCAACAACTGCAACCAAGCGCGTTTGCGATAACGTGCAATGAGGCTTTTACACGCGTCCTGGAGGAATTTTGGCCCACTCATCTTTGCAAAATTGTCCCAATTCAGTTACATTAGAGGGTTTTCGAGCATGAACGGCCTTTTTAAGGTCATACCACAACATCTCAATAGGATTCAGGTCAGGACTTTGGCTAGGCCACTCCAAAGTCTTCATTTTGTTTTTCTTCAGCCATTCGGTGGTGGACTTGCTGGTGTGTTTAGGATCATTGTCCTGCTGCAGAACCCAAGTTCGTTTCAGCTTGAGTACACGAACAGATGGTCGGACATTCTCCTTCAGGATCTCTTGGTAGACAGCAGAATTCATAGTTCCTTTTATCACGGCAAGTCTTCCAGGTCCTGAAGCAGCAAAACAGCCCCAGACCATCACACTACCACCACCATATTTTACTGTTGGTATAATGTTCTTTTTATGAAATGCAGTGTTCCTTCTACGCCAGATATACTTGGACACACACTTTCCAAAGAGTTCCACTTTTGTCTCATCGGTCCACAGAATGTTGTCCCAAAAGTCTTGGGGATCATCAAGATGTGTTGTGGAGAAATTGAGACGAGCTTTGATGTTCTTTTTGCTCAGCAGTGGTTTTCTCCTTGGAACTCTGCCATGCAGGCCATTTTTGCCCAGTCTTTTCCTGATGGTGGAGGCATGAACGCTGACCTTAACTGAGGCAAGTGAGGCCTGCAGTTCTTTGGACGTTGTTGTGGGGTCTTTTGTGACCTCTTGGATGAGTCGTCGCTGCGCTCTTGGGGTAATTTTGGTGGGGGCGGCCACTCCTGGGAAGGTTCACCACTGTTCCATGTCTTCGCCATTTGTGGATAATGGCTCTCACTGTGGTTCGCTGGATTCCCAAAGCTTTGGAAATGGCTTTATAACCCTTTCCAGACTGATAGATCTCAATTACTTTCTTTCTCAATTGTTCCTGAATTTCTTTGGGTCTCGGCATGATGTGTAGCTTTTAGGGATCTTCTGGTGGACCTTACTGTGTCAAGCAGCTCCTGTTTAAGTGATGCCTTGATTGTGAACAGGTGTGGCAATAATCAGGCCTGGGTGTGGCTAGAGAAATTGAACTCAGGTGTGGAACAACCCTTTTTTTTTTTTTAAAAAGGGGCAATCACTTTTTCACACAGGGCCATTTAGAGGGAAAAAACTTTTTTCACACAGGGCCGCCATGGTTTGGATTTTTTTCACCTTTAATAATAAACACCTTCATTTACAAATTGCATTTTGTGTTTAGTTGTGTTGTCCTTGACTATTGTTTAAATTGGTTTGATGTTCCGAAACACTTAAGTGTGACAAACATGCAAAGGAACAGGAAATGAGGAAGGGGGCAAACTAATTGTATGTTAATTGTGTGTGTGTCTGTGTGTGTGTGTGTGTGTGTGTGTGTGCGTTTGGAGTTGAGTTATCTCAGACTGTGTGTTCTCCACTGCAGGTGCGGTTGCAGTTGTGGGACACAGCAGGACAGGAGCGCTTCAGGAGCCTCATTCCCAGCTACATACGAGATTCCACTGTGGCTGTGGTGGTGTATGATATCACAAGTGAGTATTTTATATGCACATACACTACATACATTCACACATTATTCTGCTGTTTTCTAGTGTTAATGATTAATTTGTAGTGCGTATATGCTACAAAGAACACTTAATTAAAGACTACATTAAAATGAATAGTAAAGTAATCATACAGGCAAAAAATCACATGAATGCCATATTCAAAAGACTCACTGAAATCTTACAGATCAATAAAAAGTGTGTTAGGGTACTTATTTGCCTATTTCATTGTTCTGTAATGTCTGTATTGCTGTAAAGATTATCAAGCAACAGTTCATTAATAGTTCTTGTTATGACGTGCTCCACACTCTTAAACGTATTCATAACACATGTGAGTCATCTTGGCTTGTGCACTTGCAGTTTACCATGGAAACAAAAAATCACAATAAACCAATTAATCGCTCAGAGCATAATAAAGCACGGAGAGATGGGCATTGTTTCCACAGTTTCAGGTCCTCAAAGTGTTTGAATGGGTATTTAATCACTTTCTAATTAACATCACCATTACCATTATTTGTAAAGTGTAAGATCTGACATTTTGTTGAAGGCTTATTCAATATTTTAATCAAGATTCAAGACTTTATTGACATATGTACAGGAAACATAAAGTACAATGAAATTCTTACTGAGTCCTCCTCAAACAATATATGCAATATACAGTGCCCTCCACTAATATTGGCACCCTTGGTAAATATGAGTAAAGAAGGCTGTGAAAATTGTCTTTATTGTTTTACCTTTTGATCTTTTGTTCAAAACATTACAAAAATACTCTGCTCTTAGATATCAAACAACTGCAAACACAACACAGGTTTATCTAAAAATATATTTTTTTATATGTAGGTGTGTAACAGTTATTGGCACCCCTATCTATTCATATGAGAAAAGTGTATTTGAAGTATATTCCCATTGATATTTGACTTTTTTTGTACACCTGGGTGATTAAGAAAAGGAAATTGTTCAACCATGACTTCCTGTTTCACACATGTATAAATATGCCAAATTCCATTAGGTGCTGTTTATTTTTGTGATTTTATTGAACAAAAGGTTAAACAATAAAGACACAATTTCACAGGCTTCTTTGCTCATGTTTACCAAGGGTGCAAATATTAGTGGAGGGAACTGTGTATATATATATATATATATATATATATATATATATATATATATATATATATATATATATATATATATATATATATATATATATATATATATATATATGTGTGTGTGTGTGCAAGAAAAAGTGTATATGTGCATAGTGGTCCATGTTGTTGTTCTCATTTGTAAAGGGGTGGGTGTGTGTGTGTGTGTGTGTGTGTGTGTGTGTGTGCGCGCATGTGTGTATCATCAGTGTGGGATAAACTTTGGACAATCCTTTTTCCTCTTTCACTCAAAAACCAGAAGTGCCATTTTTGACCATTTTTAGCCAAAACTTTTCAACCAAAAGAGAAAAAAGGATAAAATCTAACACTGTTAATGAATATGTTAACTATATACTTGTCTAATGCTAACCAAGTCGAACATACTGTACATTCATAGATTTTATTTAATATTAATAAACTTAAAACAATCAGCGTTTACTTTGACGGAAAGCGAGGTGTGCCCACACTTCCAGGCAGCGTCAGTTAGTATGAAAGAGTTCAAAACACCTGCATAAATCAGTCCAGATTAATATGTCGAATGACTCATCTCCTGTTTTACTGAGGAGAAATAGACTGCTCTTTTGGCATGATAATGCATGCTAGTGTGCTCAGATGATAAATTGCCGAGCTCCTACACAGAGTAGACTTCACTGGATATCATAGAATTGAAATATAGACGAGACGATGAAATTGTTCTATCACACAAGTCTAGTGATGGTTCAGTTCAACTCAATTCAGATGTATTTGCATCTAGAATTAGACCTATTTCCATGTTTAAACCTAACCTGCATAAATGTTGACTTTCAGCCCCAGAGACCCACTGTTTCATTTTATTCTTTCCCATAAAATGAAGACAGGTTTATTGATGGTAAATCCCAGGACATAGTGTATGCACAGAAGAACATGGGGGATGTGATATAGCCACCCTGGGGAGATGAATAGCAAATTGTGATTTTATAAGCGACACACTCTGAGACACAGAGTTGGTTCGACCTTGGCGCTGTAGCAAGGCCATTAATATCATTCTTAGACGAGATCCAGGCGTTGATCTTGATATTACAGAGGCACAAGCTAATCTAATCTTTCTGTAGGAGCCTTACTTATTGCACTGAAGATGATTTAGAAATGTCTCTCCATTTCTTTTTGGACAGCAACTGATATTAAAAATATGTTCCCATTCAGGAAAAGTGATACTTCTATCATTTTCTTGTAGCCTGCTGTTGCCTGTTTTTGTGTGTAAAGTAATGATGTGTCTTTTCCAAATGAGTCGAATCTTTCAGGTGACCATGGGTAGCAGAAAAATTCCTCTGCTGAAAATTGTGTTTTGTGTTTATAATGTGTATATGTGTGTGTGTGTGTATGTGCAGAATGTAGTGTCTTTGGGAGGAGAAAAGGGGATGACTTTGAATTCAGGAAGTTAAGCGCAAGTAAAGCAGTGTAATACATAATGCAGGATTAATTACTGTGTTTGAGAAAGCCGATTTTTTTAACATACCATGCAAATTATAGTGGTATTATGTTACTCAGAATGAAGAGTAATATTTTAATGAACAATTTGGGCAGTTTTGTGGGAAAAAATGCCAGAAAGCCACTGAGAACCTGCTCTTATTGCTGATCTGCACAGAAAGCTATAGTGTGCTAGTAGCCGTATAGCTATAAATGAGCTTAAGGTTCCACTAAAATTGACTGCCCCATCTCTCTCTCTCTCTCTCAGATGTGAATTCATTCCAGCAAACCTCCAAATGGATCGATGATGTCAGAACGGAGCGAGGAAGTGATGTCATCATCATGCTTGTGGGCAATAAAACAGACCTGGCTGATAAGAGGTTAGTCCTACTGCACACCATTCTGCAAGTTTCTGTTTAATGAAGGCGCCTGAGATACTCCTACTCAAAAAGTGGATTAAAGGCACGCTTGGATGCGGCTCCCCACTGTGTAGTTTCTTTAGCTTTAAAAATACCAAGCACGCCTTCAGAGAGTGAAGCGAGAACAGATATTTTTGCATATCACATCCAGTTGAATAAGTGTTGGTGAGTTGAAGACATGTTATAATCGGAAGTCAGTGGAAGCTCAATTAAGCAAATTGATTCAAAGAGCTTTTAGATTCTGTTCTAGTTCTGGCTCATCTGATTGGTTAAAAGGAATCTGTGCAATTTCTCCTTTATACTGGTGATGCCACAGCCATCCAGATTGCCCGTGCTCACTGGATGGGATGGGTTGAGTACTCTCTCTTCCCTGTCGATCACAGTGGGCATCTATGAGCTCATGCACGTGGAAGAGGGAAGAGAGATAGCATTTTCTCCTGAGTGTGTTGCACTGCCCTGTGACGCAGCATAAGCATCAGTACGTCAAGATGCAGCTTTACTGGCTTCATGCATCTTGGAGGAAGCACTGTTAACCTTCATCTTAAATGAAATAAAATTTAATAACACTGCATAGATTTTTTTTTAAAGCAAGAAAAGTAATTACAATAAACAGGAAAGGAGAATTAAAAGATTTAAGCAATTAGCAAATGATGACTGTTTAACATACAAGTAGGATTGCATTGTAAACTCTAAAGATGGGCTGTGAGATGTACTTGAAGTAATCTTAAAACTCGATTTAGAGCAGCATAATATGCTTGGCATTCTGGGATGTATGAAGGCACTAAGATAGTAAGAGCTTTGAAAACCAATGAAAGGATTTAGAAATCAATTATAAATTAAAGAAGCAGCCAGTATAGTTAATGTAGGTGTAGTATTCTCCCTTTATCTGATGTGTGCAAGTGCTATGTGCAGCATTTTGAGCATCTACAGCCTGTCTCACATATGTTACTTGCTCCAAAACATTGTAAAAGCAAAACATTGTATATTATTTATATATATATATATATATATATATATATATATATATATATATATATATATATATATATATATATATATATATATATATATATATATATATATAATGAGGAGAAATATGATGATGTTCTAATTGACAGCTTTTGGGGAGGGATTTTAAATCTAGCTCCAGTGGGAACAGGGGAACAAAGAGAAAAAGCTGCGTGAAGAGAGTTAATAAGACTGTCTCAGGAGATGACTAATCAACTGTCTTCATATTTTTGTTATAAAGCATCTGAACCCTGCGCTTAAGCACACTCACTCTCATGCTGAGCACTCCCACCGTCTAATGAGCAGTGGTCCTGAATTCATTACCATCATCCACAACATTAAGAAAGATCAGGGGCAAATGAGCCCAACATGTTTCTTCTCACATATGCCTTGGAAATTTACAGTAACAATCTTGAGGCTTTGGGGTTTTTAAAAAGAATGCTATTATTTTTTTTTCTTCATGAAACCTACAGTGCATAAGCTTTTATTAATAAGGGAAAATCAGTCATTTGGTTTAAAATAGCGTATAGTGAAAACATGATAAGACCATTATTTTGCTTATTATTTCTATGTGCAGTGTTTGTCCTTAAAGAATGTTAAACACGCACATAACAATTGTGGTACAGCTGTCATTTGTAATCTCGAGTAAGTTTTTTGCCATGGGACATGTCTTCAAGACAGAGGACTTTGTGCTTTTCCGTGGAAAAAATGGCGATCACAGTGACCGTGACCGTGACTGGACGGGCTGCTTTGAGTATTTCAGAAACTGCTCATCTCCTGCGACTTTCACATAAAACAATATCTAGTGTTTACATAGACGTGTGTGAATAAAAAAAACATCCAGTGAGGGCCAGTTTTGTGGGCAGAAACACCTTGTTGATGAGATAGATATCACAGGAGAATAGCCAGACTGGTTGAAGCTGACAGGAAGGCTACAGTAACTCATATAGCCACATGTTACAACTAAGTAACAAGTGTAGCTCGTTAAATATTCATTTTTATGAAATAAAAATGTTATAATTTATCATTGCCAAGAGTACCACTCAGTCCCTGATTCCTATTTTATTTATCTACAGATTTTAGTCTTATATGCTTGAATCAACCCAAACACATGGTTGATTTAAAAAGACTTTATAGATTATCGGATTTGCCTGGCTTGACTTTAGTCTTTGAGCTATGTGGTCATCTCAGAAGTGTATTTGTGCAGCGTGGTGTGTATCAGCTGATGAAAACGCAGCTGTCTCCTAATATTCCATCAGAAGGGAAAAAACCTGCTCTGTCCCATACTGTGAAACCCATTCAGCCCATAGCACAGCATAAGCAGCTTTTCAATCCCTGATTGTATAAGATATAGCATGCTGGTGTGATTTATCACACTGGAAGCTTTCATTGAGTATTTAGACGAGCATCACACTCTCAGTAGTGTGTTTAGTCTTTTTTTGCACCATCTTCTGAAATGGCTTCTGAGAGCATTATGCAGTCATTACCATTCATTACAAAAGCATTGAAGGTCCATGCAATAAGTAAGCTTCACAGTGGATAAGCATGACTTCAGGTCATTTTATCTGGTTTTAGATCTTAAATTTATTTGGGTAGCGTTTTTTTTAAAGAATTATGACAAACGAGCTGTAGACTTGCAGAGTGCTTATACAGAACCCATCAAAAGTTAAAGAGAAACTGTTTTTCTTTAAGACTTTCTGCTGTCATCATTACTGTTGTCATGAGCTGCATTTCAAATCCAAAACTCTTTAAATCCTTACATTCAGAAGTATTTACTAAACTAGAAATTCCAGAAGACTGGTACACAAAACAGACCTGTTGGTAGGTGTGAAGCCTACATGGGAGGGTTTTATTTTATTTTATTTTATTCAAACACTGTAGGAAAACCACTCGGTGTTTGTATTTAATAATGGTCTTAAGTACATAAGTATGCACTTTGAGAGACAAAACTAGTTTGTTTAGCAGAGAAAGATGGACAGTGTTGTCCGTTTTAGTGCAGTGCCAGAGGACAGTGAAAAAATACCACACACAGTCCTAATTTAAATGTGACTTAATCGAATATGACTCCCACAGCAGATCATTGTTCCGCATATTTGATTTGGCACAGGTTTTTGTGCCAGATCCCCTTCCTGACATAGCCCTCACATTTTATCTGGGCTTGAGACCGGCACTGAGTGCAGCCCCCACTGGCTGGGGATCCCTGTCTGGGAATCAAACCCACGCCGCGGTGGTGAGAGCACGGGATCCTTAGCCTTAGTAGCAGATAAAATCTGTTTTCATTGTTAGAGTTATATTTCTAATATTAGTTAAGAAATTAAATTAATAAAGCAAAAGAAGAGATACCATTTGTCTATCAGATGACCCCTGTGGGGCTGCTTGTGGGACCCCTAGTTTGGGGGGAAACTGGTGTATACTTTTGCAGAAGAGTTGTTGGTGTTGGAACCAAACCGGATTCTAATGGACTTGAATCAAGAGGTGGTGACACGAGTTAAAACCATTTGGGTGGGGTCTGTATGGAGGGGAAAAAAAAGGAAACGGCTAAATTGATGGCACTATAATAAATCATTGGTCAAGGAAAAGAAACAATTAGTGTAATGTAAATTGCAACCAACTAAATGGGAGCCGCATTACTAATGTTTATGCTAAAACTACAAAACTATGTGCAGAAGGGAATCTTTCATTGCTGCAATGGACTGGCACCCTGTCCAGGGTGTACCCCGTCTTGTGCCCGATGCTTCCTGGGATAGGCTCCAGGTTCCCCCATGACCTTGAAAAGTAGTAAGCAGTAGAAGGTGGATGGATGGATGGATGGATGGATGGATGGATGGAATCCTTCATTGTATTCAGGGTTGGACTAATCACAAGCTTGGGCATGTGGTGCAAGGAGCTTTCATTTGCAGGATGTTAGTTTTTTTTTATTTCTAGTTTTCAGCGGACAAGTAGGTTCAACAACCAGTGAATGAAAATAAACTCCACTTTGTATTGACATTTGCAAAACAAAACTTTTTAATACATATGACACACCTCAATAAGTGCTAACAGTTCTGAATCCCACCTCCTGCTGTGCTACATTGGCCAAGACATGATCTGGCTGATGGTAGATTGATTTTTACTAAGCAGACTATTTAGCATACATGGAAACTCTGACAAAAAAATACGAGCAAAACAAGTGTAGAGCAAAGCTATCATACAGCTCAGCACAATATGTCACCTCATAAATAAACATGTGGAAGCAAAATAAAATGCTGCCAGACTCAAACAATATTTTTACTTATTATATGAGGAGAGAACACTGCAGTTCATAGCCGAAATGTTCGCCAACAACTTTTTGTAAAGTATAAGGACTATGGCTACACAATTCATATGCTTTGCTCCTCATTAGGGATTTTCACACTTGTGTTGGGTCAACCCCGGGTCATTCTAAAAACCCGCGAAAACAGAATCCTGGGTTATCTTGTTTCACATTTTTCACAACTCATACTTTACCCAGAGTTAACGATTAATCCTAGATATTCATAATCTGACGGTTCACACTGTACATTCCCAAACCCTGGGTTAAAGTTCTTATTTGCATATTTGCAGTGTCAACAACCATGATTGGATAAAATACAATGCGTGACAGGTTAAAATAACAATTCGTCTCACTCTTTTACATCAGTGAGAAAAAATGTGGCCATGTAAATCCTCCTTGGATTTTTTAAGCCTTCTGAGACGCACAAAGGCAAGAAAACAAAGACAAAACGACAAAAGAACACAGAGAAGCTAATTGTATGGATCTTTTTTTTCTATTCCCTTTAAGCATGGAGAGACTTGTGTTTACTTGTACAGTTGCATCATTTTTTATTTTATTATTTGTTTTTATGTTTCCCTCAAATGCTGCAACTACTGTTTACACAACACATGGTTTCTGTGACTGTACAAAACACGTGATATGAGGCACGCCCTGTGCAATTTCTGGTTGGTTATCTGTTACTAAGCATCTAGCCTTAGCATTCTAACACCGCGATCGTTTCACACTGGAAACTCAGGCTGGATTTTGAAATGGTTTGCTTGTTACCAGCATCAGCACCATGTACTGTAAAGGGATTTCCTGAAGCTACTCCTGTCATGTCAACTTAGGAAAGTGCAATGAGACATCGTACATATTGTTCCCATCTTATACTTTTTACATTGTTATGTAATCTTGTGACTAAAGCTGTTGTATTGTGTTACATGTTGCTCTATGGATCTGGAGGCACAATATTTATTCTGAGTACACACAGTATGAGATGACATAGTAGGCATGATTTGACCTAAAGCATGCCTGAAGTAGCTGAGCTTGGGACAAGCTGACATAAATGAATAAGCATGATGTCAATGCTGTTTATCTGCCTTTAGCACCTAACCTTAGCTGAATTATGTGTGGTCATTTTGTAATGAATCACCGCTGGAGAACTGCGGACTCTTCTGCAGTGTGACTGAATACAAGTGCAGCTCTGGGTCGGTTTCCACGACAACTATGATGGAATGTGACAGGTGTAGGTGGCTGCTGTGGAGTAATTGGAGGATAATGAACCTGGTTAGCACAATGCTAACATAGTATAGCACTACCGGCTGGAGAAGAGAGCCGGCCGTCACTTCTCGTTTGCCTGAACATTAATATTTCTCATATAAGGTGTGCGTGTGTGTATTTGTTAAAGTGCAGATTGATGTACACGGATATGAGGTATGAACGTGTTTCTGGAATGACTTATCACTAGAACATTTAGGGGAAATATCAGTGTACCAATTTTTTATCCTCACACTTGTGACAGGTGTTTACTTGTTTTCTGCCGGTGTGCCTAAAGCAATCACCGTCACCCATTCACCCGTTTCCATGCCTAGATGGATTTAGTGCTTTGCTACCTGAAATACTTGGCTCGCTATACTCTGCTAAAAAACAAAACAAAACAGTGGGTCTAAGTAAATTCCGGTTCATTTAGAATTGATTATAGTAGTTGGTTGTATTGGTTTCCATTATTTGTCTCACACAGTATACGTTATGTTTTTTTGAAGAGAAAATGTATTCTCACAGAAAAACCGATGGTTCCAGTCTGTTCCAGATTCTCAGCTTGATATCAGCTGAGATTACCATCCTCGAGCCAAAATAAGAGAGAGAGCGAGAGAGAGAGAAACGCAGCAGTAACTTAACACCAACCCGTCACTCTGAAAAGAATACTTTTTGTCATTAATGTGTAATGTAATTTCTCTACGAAAGCACTGCACTGTTATAGCATGATGCGTTGCACTTCATTGATGCTTTTAAAACCTGAATAATGAAACACAGCCAAAAAGACAAGGTCAGAAAAGGAAATGTGAACTCGATCACCCTGTGGGCCAGAGTGGCTCATGCGGCATGTCTGAGCTGCAGTTTGAGCTGAGGCGCTATAAAATATTGATGAGCGCTACATGGCATGTGGAAGCTTTTCTTCTTCAAGCACACCAGAGGTTTAGGCAGACATTTTAGCTCATCAGCAGTCTTTTTCATTCATGCTCTACTTCATCCTTACCTCATATTATTGTTGGGTGGAAGTATATCTCTCTAACAGTCATCCTGAGATTTCAAAAAGCTTCACATCCAACCTGAACTTTGGAGGCTGTAAACACTCCTCGCCATGGGACTTATTTATCAAAGCATGCATAGAACAAGTTCGAACTGCCAGGACAAGAAAGGAAACTGGCATTTATCACACATACGCATACGTACACACAGCTGAACACAAAATACAGTAGATAAATAAATCCCAGACTATCTAATTTGCTCTGCTTTTGGATGGCCATACTCATTTGCATAAAGAAACTCCCTTAAATGTCCATATATGGTAAAACATACAAGCAAACAAACAAACAAACAAACAAAACTTCCCTTTAAAAAGCCTAGTAGCCTGCTTTTGATTATGCCTGTTGTAGACGAAATGGTGATTGTCAAAAGGTCTATGAATTTAAACTTAAAATAAACTTGGATTAAAATGGATTATTTCTTAAAAGAGGTTTGTCTATGAAATAGTTTTTCTTTTGATTTTACGGTTAAATATGTGTGATCTATTGCTCCAGTTAGATTTAGAAAACCTCTAATGGCATGATAATCTCTAATCATTGCTGTCTTTTATGGTCTTATTTTTGTTGTACCTGTTAAAAATGTGTAATGTACTACAGCATGAGCAATACAAATGCATGTAAAATGTGCCAATAATCGGCTAATCTTTGGTTGAGAAATGCGGACCTGTCTCCAATTTCTCACTGACTTGTGCATGTGGCTAAAAACTCTAGAACAAAGATCAACTAAAATATCAGTGGGCAATGAAAAATGATCCACTCATCACTCTCAGCAGAGTTTCATACACTTCTTTGCAAGTGGAAATACTTTGAATATAGGCAAATGTATCTAGCATTTCCTGTTATAAAATTACAATAAAACTATTTTTTTAAACCAAATTCAAGCCATTTATGCTTATTTCAAGCTTGAAATAGTCATGGCAGATAATTTTGCTCATTTTAAGCATTTTGTTTCTAGAAAGAAGCAAAATTATCTGCCAAATAGAAAGAAAATGTGTAATAATGTCTAGAAATAGGTCAAATTATCTTATATTTGGTTTATTGTAATCCTATAATAAGAAATACTACATCAATTTTACTATATTCAAGATGTTTTCACTTTTTTTTGCAGTGTGTGCCAAATCTTAAAATATCATCCTAAACAATCTTTAGATGCGTCTTTTATAGGATTTTAACTTAATTGTCGCCTGTGTCGTCTGTTTGCACCTTATGCGCATTGAAATCTGTAATCGCACTGTCAATTATGCTGAGATTATTTACATTAAGTAAGATGGCGCTCCTTTTCAATTATATGTAATTACATTTTTCATCCACTAGGGGTAGGAACGTGCACAAGTATGGTCAGGAGCGTTCATAAGTATACACACCACTTGACACACAAGAAACACTTGATCAGTCACATTATACGTGTAGAAATGTGCATACTCCGTTGATAACTGAGACTCCAGATCAACACAGAGCAAGTTGGGCTTCCTATGTAGATTCATGTTTTGATACTGGATTTAACGGTGCACAGCAGCATGTTCAAAATATGGGATAATTTATTTAATTTTTTTTATAACCAAACACTGATTGATAGTTGGCCAGAATTATGTCCTAGATCTTTTTTTATAGCCCTTTGGCTTTCCTGGTGTTGCTTGCTTGAGATCACATGACACTAATAATGACACTAATAAATGACACATGAAATCACATGAAATCATGTGACTTCTGAACTAGTTGCACCTGAACTAATTTAAAGGTTTCATAACAATTGGGTAAATACTTATCCAGTGGGTTTGCCTCGCACCTATGGAGTTTTATGGTTGCATGTTCTCCCTGTGCTTCAGGGGTTTCCTCCTGGTTTCCTCTCCCAGTCCAAAGACTTTGTGCTGTAGGCTGATTATCATCTCTAGATTGTCCATAGTGTGTGAATGAGTGTGCAAGTGTGTGTGTGTGTGTGTGTGTGTGTGTGTGTGTGTGTGTGTGTGTGTGTGTGTGTGTGTGTGTGTGTGTGTGTGTGTGATTGTGCCCTGTGGTAGGTTGGCACCCCGTCCAGGGTGTCCCCTGCCTTGTTCCCCTAGTCCCCTGGGATAGGCTCCAGGCTCCCTCGTGACCCTATGTAGGATAAGCGGTTCGGAAAATGGATGGATTGATGGATTTGAGTGTGTGTGTGTGTTAGTGTGTGTGCAGATTCATGACAGATAAACCCAAGATTATAACACTGCAAAGTGTGGAAAAGCTCAAGGGGGTGGATACTTATGCAATGCGTTGTAATAAAGGATCGCATCTCTTTGATAAAATTGTTTCATCTTTTAATTTGCATTCTGCCTGGTGCTTCACTTATGCTTTTTCCCTGGGGGATCATGGGTTAGTGAACAGCTCATCTCAGTGCTGTATGAGAGAGTCTTATTAGCAGGCAACAGGAGAGGAACCTAAACTTTTACATTTAAGCTTACATTAAACCTGATCATATCTCATGTCAAGTATGAACTGACTGAATGAGTTAATGCCAGTGTGATGGACAGCTTTTTCCTGCCTCTGGTCTCATAGACAGAGACATGTTTGGGCAGTGGGCAGTGCAATATGATATTATAAAACTGATATCGTGATAACTTATGTCACAATCCACCTTTCGCCAGTATCATGTTATCATATCAACTTTTTAACAATTTTTTTTTTAAAACACAATAAAACACCGTGGCTTAGTGGTTAGCACGTTCGCCTCACACCTCCAGGGTCGATTTCCTGGAGTTCGATATATATTCGATATATATTCGATATTCGATATATATGTATTCCCTGGGTTCAATTCCGGCCATGTGTGTGCGGAGTTTGCATGTTCTCCCCGTGTTGCGGGGGTTTCCTCCGGGTACTCCGGTTTCCTCCCCCAGTCCAAAGACATGCATGGTAGGTTGATTGGCAGCTTGGTAAATTGTCCGTAGTGTATGAATGGGTGTGTGAGTATGTATGTGATTGTGCCCTACGATGGACTGGCACCCTGTCCAGGGTGTACCCCGCCTTGTGCCCGATGCTTCCTGGGATAGGCTCCAGGTTCCCCGTGACCCTGAAGCAGGAATAAGCGGTTGAAGATGGATGGATGGATGGATAAAACACCGTTTTCTCAAAACGCCGTTCCATGCTTGAGGATTATTTGGATGGTAGGTGTGAGTGTAAATCTTGAGTGAGTGTCGATCTTTTGTTCAGTGAACAGACCTATTCCATGAATCCTGAACAACAGCTATTCTTTTTGTATACCACAGCGCTGTGCATTTATTATCTATCAAATTATTGGATTTTAGAATCAAAAGAGAAATATTTAATTATTAACATATTGTTATAGATAGATAGATAGATAGATAGATATAGACATAAAAAAAAAATAAAACATTTATGACAGGAGTCTTCAGTGTCAGCACATTGTTATAACCTGTAAGTTTTCCCCACATGGAACAGAGCACTTTTTGGTTTCTCTGTAACATGACACATGACAAGCTCAATTCTTTTCTCTTATTAACTTCATGAGAGAGAGAAAAGGGCTGGTGAGTGAAGCTGCTTTAAACTGCTATGATATACACGATATGGCCAAAAGTATGTGGACCATACTTTTGTAAGTATGTAAAAAAAATTCATTGTTGGCAAATGGCTAGGTATGAGCGCGTTCTGTCCTGGGAAAATAATCAACTCCGCGTGGTAGTAGTAAATCAGGCCATTATTTGATTATTTTCTTTGAACTTAACGTCCCATTGTTTTTTTTTTCTTCCTTAACTATTCTGCATATTGTATAACTAATACTCATTCCAGACATGATACTGTTAATGAAAAAGCTTGGCCAAAAATATAATCCACACCACATTACCCTATTCCATTGCCCTAAATATGATCAATCAACCAAAAGACATGTTTAGTGTTTCTAGCTTGTTTTTGTAGGTTGATGTAGGTAATGAGTGAATAAGGGGATATTACAGCTACCAGTTTAGCATCATGCAAAATTACCTCAAAAGACAGTGTTTGACTCAATGATACAATTTGGACATAAAGATTTTCATAAAATAGCTAACTAGAGTAAAAGGTAACTCGAACTGTAACTAGATAATCATCCGAATCTAATCTGAATTTAATCCACAGTTCCAGCTTCAGAAAAAATATCAGAATGCCTGAATCTGATGATGGCAAATTTATATGAGAGAAAGTAATTCCTGCTCTAAGATGGCTGCATTTACTAGCTATGCAACATCATTTAGTCAGTTTTTTATACATACACCAACGGTGTCATACAGTGTCAGAAAAATCACAAGCACGCCTGCTTGAGATATCAAACAGCTCAATAAGGTTTGAGGCAGATGTGTAATAATTTAGATGGACAGCTTTCCTGATTCTGAATTTGAAGCTATACAGTCAATTTTAGCCTTACATTATAGCAACATTAGCCTCGCAGATCTAATGCAAAACAAAAGACTCTGCATCCTTTTGCCGATTTCTCACAAGACAAAGATGTTCCCTGAGCTCAGACCTGAGATATGTGTAGTTGCTATATTTAGCATGCTGCAGCTCCATCCAGTGTGTGTTTGCTTTGTGGAGGAAGTGGAGCTGACTGAACTCAGGTAAGTGTTTCTCAGTGTGGACGAGAACAAAGGAAATTTCTGGTTACGTCATGTCTGTACTCTCAGGGTTTCAGAGCTCACTTCTCTCTTTTCTGTTTCTGTTTCTCCCTCTATCTTTCTCAACCTCTGCCTGTCGGTCTCTCTAGTCTTTTTTCCTCTCCATCTCTATTCTTTCTATTCTTTACAAATGCTCTCTGCTCTCAGACATGGCTTAATATGAGAGTGTCATATAAATGTGGTTTAATTAACGAGATAGCATTTTTTGCATCGGTTAATTAATGTCAGTCGACTATGACTGTGGTTAGAGACAGTTTTTGATAAGTCTGAGTCTGTGCTGTTTGGCCATTCATATGTTCATATGGATTTATTTATATATATATATATATATATATATATATATATATATATATATATATATATATATATATATATATATATATATATATATATATATAATCAATATGTAGTCCATATTGATTTAATGGGCGGTATTCCTAGGGATTTAATGGGCGGTATTCCTAGGGATGTACTTATCTGATAATATATGTCAGTTTGAGGGCTGGTAGAGATATGAAATGCTTAATGCTTTAAGCATTTATTAAAATCCCTTCCGCTGACATACGTAGTTATAGCACTAAAGTGTCCAATACGTTCCTACTCGCCTTTAAGCCACAATTTCTCATTAGTGTCTCCAGATGTATTTTCCTGTTTAAGATCACATCCAGCCCCACAAGATTAGATGTTAACACTGATCATACCGTAGACGTAACTTATTTGAAAGCATACCACCATTTTGCCTCTAATGTTTCCTGTAACTTGGCAACAGGAGCTCACAGATATTCGGTCAGGTTGCTGAAAGGATGTCATTGAATCTGTATCATGTATCGAGGGATACTCGGAGATCTGATATTGTTATTGAAATGCAAATGGTTAAGGGGATTGGTTCATTCCTAAATCCTTGCATTGCATTTATTACTTCATGGTATTATGACACTGGCTAGCTGTGGGAGTTGACTGCTGTTCTGATTGCATTTGAGCATCTTTACTCAACATGAACTTGAAATACATTTACACTTTAAGATTAAGGCTTGGGTTATGGGCGGGGTCAATGTTCGGTCTTAATTCTAATGAAATCCAACAACATGTCTGATCATTCAATTTTGTCCTCAAATCAGACTACCAATCCATTATAATAATCATTATGTACTATGATCTATTTTAGGCTAAATCCACAGAAAACCAAAGCACTGAAATAAACATTACTCTCCACAGGCAGATCACGATTGAGGAGGGCGAGCAACGGGCAAAGGAGCTCAGCGTGATGTTTATCGAGACCAGTGCTAAGACAGGATACAACGTCAAGCAGGTGAGTTTCTCCTTAATGGCCACACTCACCCAGCAGGATGAGAGCAGTGTGTGCGTATGTGTGTGGGCGTGAGAACAGTCTGCGTTTGTCCGGGTTTGTCGTCTGAGGTGTAGTCGAAGCAGTGAGTCAGGATGACTAAGCGCAGAGGTGGAAGAGGCGCAGAACTGACGCCAACTCTGATTAGCTGTTTTCTTCTTTCTATCTCACTGCCCCGTCCCTCTGTCTCTCATGTTTTCTCTCTCCCCACTGACGAGTGTGTGTGTGTGTGTGTTTTTGGCTCCCTCTTTACTGAGTGGGCTGAGAAGCAAGTTTAAGCCACAGTTTTATATGCATAATAGGCTGCATTTAAATGAGACACTTATTCTCAGAATGCTGATAGGCTCGACTCAGCCATCTATGTCTACATTCTGTAATCAGTCACTCCAGGATTTTGCGATCGCAGATCGAATTAATGCAAAATCACGAAAACACAGCAGTATTCAGAGTAGCTTACAATTTTTCTAAATTACCGCATATTTTACGCAGATTTCGTCCAAAACGTGTGATGTGACATCACAATGCGCAAAGCCCTCTTCAAATGTGCGTCGAACATGAGTGCAGCTGAAAGGTCTTATTTACCAACAAACAACACTGCAAAAGTACATTCAGAACAATTTTGTGCAATTTTCCACAAAAAAATCTCAAAAAACTCTGCAAGTTGCATCGCAAATTTTGAAAAGATTCACAGCAAAATTAAGCATTTTTGGCCACAACAATAAAAAAACTCCATGAAATCCTGTATAGACTCTATAGAGTCTTTCATTCTCATGTATTAAACTTCCCAAATCATAAATTTCCTTGTGCTTTTAAGCACTTATTCCTACTCTTCCGTTTTTGTAAGGTTTTGAAGTAATTAAGTTATGTAATTAGTGAATATTAAGTCACTCAACACCAGACTGTTGCTCTTATTCAAAGGAAAGCTCATACAAAAAAAAATCAAATATATTAGAGTGCTCAACCAAGACATGTTTTAAAGTCTAAAGTTTTTGAAGTCTAAAACTTCTTCAGTTTTGTACTAGAACTACAGGGCTAATGTAGTTAAATGGTATTGGAAGCATAATGTGCAGAGTCCTGGGAAATCCAATTAGAGGTTGCTGTGGCTGAATACTGGCAATCAGCCAAAAATAATGAAAAATCAGGTTTTTCCCAGTTTTATAATCTACAACATGCTTTAACCTTCCTATTATGTTATGGGTCAATTTGACCAATTTCCACCTTTGAGATGTCTGAAATACTGGTTAATCTCTCTTTTTCTCTTTGAAATTCTTTGACATTTCCTCATTTAGGGTCATGAACTTATTTACTGTTTTAAGCTGTTCTTCACTGTTTTTCTGTGTATTTAATCTGTGGCAAAGATCATTTTGAGTTTAATAAACATGATGGTAAAAACACTGTCTGCTTAAAGATGTCTAAAACCATGCTAACTACGTGTATTTTTCTCATCCAGAGAAAGTCAGGCTTTAACCAAGTTGTTGGATATCTACATGCCAATCAGTTCACTTAGTAATCAGACATCAGCTGCCAAAAGATCTGTGAATCTCCTGCACTGCTGGAATGAAATCTTTTAATGGAATTGTCTTCCTTTTCACTTTTTAGGGATAACCAGATTTTAAATGATTAACTGTACTGATGGTTGAGATCAATGTAAAAGAACATAGAAATATATTTCAGTTCAGGAAAGCCTGTACTTTTCTGAGCCATATAAAATATAACCACAGCCTACTGCTCTCAGATAACATTAGAATTGTGTCATCATAATGTTATGTCATTAGAAGTCATAAAAAGTGAGGCATGTATGTGCACACATATTGTATGCACTCATATTCATCTTTATGTATTATATTTATTTATCTTATTTTGTTAATGAAGTAACTGCAAGTAATATTACTTGATAGTGAAATGTTATTTACCCAATAGGCTTTTTCCTGATGTTGATGCCATTGTACACAGAAACCTGTATTTTTTTTAATAGTTGTGCTTTCCGTGTAATTTTTTAACCCATAAAAGTATCTTATTCTAGCAAAATATTTTAAAAAGTAGCTAAAAAAAACAGACTTCAGAATATGTTATACATGTCTTTTGATATTGATCCCTATGTTTATGTAATGGTTTCAGATGCATGGTAAATTTACATGCAGTATAAAGCAGCATGTTGCTAAATAGATGAGGTAAGTCAGGGTAGTAACTGAATGCACAGTAATGAATGAAGTGTCTGTTGGTCTGAGTAAGTACAAATACACTGCTCTCATTCTTTCAGCTCATTAGCATTTTATTGTTGTGTTAACTGTTTTTTTTTTGTTGTTGTTTTTTGTTTTGAGAGAGAGAGATGGTGTAGGGTGACGATGCAGACACACAGATTCCTGACAACAATTGCTCTGATATTTCTTACTGCAGATTGAGCCACTCAGTGCTGTCAGCAAAAGCATTATAAGCCTTCTGTATGCCTGATGCGGTATTCACACTAACCAATCCATCAATGCATGGCTTGTCGTTGTTTCTGGCTGACTGTAATAAATAAGTAAATAAATACCCAGTTTTTAGTTTGTGAGCCCTGCAGCCTTAGTTTCATCAGTGTGATAAGATTGCAATCGATAGATACATTTGCTTATTTATCTTGCTTATCCTTAACACTAGCAAAATCAGATAAACGGATTACTGTGCAGAGGTAATTGAAAAATGTTGGCCATAATATCAATTCAAGCAGAACAGTATGATGTGCTCTTCTGCAAATCTAATTTTGAGGCTTTGTGTAAACACCACTGAGATGTAAAATAATTGTATTTAGAATTTATTTTACTATTTTAAATTGTCTCTAGTCTCAAGCAGATACTCTATGAACCTTTCTGGCAAGCTTTCTTCAAAAAGTAGACCTTTTATTCATCTTCAGAGGTCTTGTGGCACAATATTAGATTGGTTACAGCCGATCGGAGTATATATCAAAAGGGCACATTATCCTGCTGAAAGAGGCCAGTGCCTGTAGGAAAAAAACGCTGCCATGAATGGTAGACCAGTGCCACCATCTTCCATGGCTCCATGGTCCAGTTCTGATGCTCACGTGCCCATTGTAGATGCTTTCGGTGGTGGACACGGGTCAGCATGGGTACTCTGACCGGTCTGTGACCACACAGTCCCATACGCAGCAAGCTGCAATGCACTGTGTGTTCGGACACTTTTATGTCATAGGCAGCATGAACTTTTTCAACAATTTGTACTACAGTAACACTTCTGTGGGATCGTAGAAGACGGACTAGCCTTTGCTCCCTGCACACATGCCCACATGTCCTTTCACATGCCCAATGTAATGATCGGTGCATAAAGTTAAAGGATTTTAGGTTCTATCTATCAGGTTTGTGTGTGTGTGTGTGAGAGAGAAAGAGAGAGAGTGTGTTTTCTAATTGCATTGGCTCATGTTTGAACCTTTGTTCCAGCCATTTAAAAGCGCTTTATGGCTCTCTTTGTTTTTTCCCCTCCAAAAGCAACTGCCTGGAGGAAGCTAACCAAACATTGCCGTTTCACTGCCTCTTGTTGCCTAATGGTCCACTGTCCTCCTGGCCAGTGTGATGTGATTGATGGCTGGGAATGTGGGTGCATACAATACACTATGTGCTGTGTGTAAGAAAGATTGATAATTCTGTGTATATCCTGTGTCCCAGAATTCAGTAGAGTGTCTGTTATTCTAAATTTGTATGTGGTAGAGGGATTTCTATCCTACTAGTTCTTACCTCGTAATTATTTTAAAAAAAATTATTTAAACTAAACTACCAACATTGGAGTAATACAGAATAAGTCAGAGTGGACATGGCGGTAAGTTATAGCACTGTTCCAGAAATTGTGTCTCGTCACCTTTTCTCTCCAGATCTCCAAGAGCTACACATTCTCAAAAAGCTCTCAAAAGTGCTGTTTGATGTCTGTTTCTCCTCTGACCCATGGACGCTTGAAGGTGTTTTGCAGCCGAACCAGATACAGTCTGTGCAAATGGTCTGCATGGGAATTTGCTTCTATTTATAACTTTGTGAAAGTATACCTGCATGCTGTCCCCAAAGCAAAACCAGACTCTCTTCAGTGTCCCCTTGTAATACATTTAAATACAATTTAGATCTGGATCTATTTGTTTAATGATTGTTTACACGGGCATCTCAACAGAGACCATTCATTACCGCAAAAACTATGAGCTAAGTAGTCAGGCAACATTAAAAAGATGTTAAATAAAAGAAAGGTAATTAAAAAAAACATGATCTGTGTAAGAGTAGTCGCTCTGGGTTAAGAGAGTGTATGGCATGTTTTTAACACATAATGAACAGGTTATACTTACAGTGAAAACTTTGAATTCAATGTCTCGATGTTGTGTGCATGTGACAGGAGATGACTGCAGACCCACCAATCATAAACGCAAAATGTAGACCCTTTTTCTCCTCTGTCTGTTTCTCAGCTGTTCCGGCGTGTGGCCTCAGCCCTCCCTGGAATGGAGAGTATGCAGGAAACGAGCAAAGAGGGCAGTATCCTTTTAATCAGTGCTGTGTGTTCTCTGGTACACACCACAAAACATTTTTGAAATAGAAGGTAACCATAAATTGCTCAGATAAGGCTGAAAGCAAGGTAGTGAGTCATCTGAGTCATTTTGAAGTTGACAGGTTTTCCAGATAATATAATTCTAATGAGTCTGTATTTGGTCACATATACAGTACAGCACAGTGAAATTCTTTTTCTTCCCATATCCCAGCAAGTTAGGAGGCTGGGGTCAGAGCGCAGAGTCAGCCATGATACGGCGCCCCTGGAGTATAGAGGGTTAAGGGCCTTGCTCAGGGCCCCAACAGTGGCAGCTTGGCAGTGACTCATAGCCTGGCAGTGCTGGGGATTGAACCCCCGACCTTCCGATCAGTAACCCAGAGCCACCACTGCCCCCTCTTATAATATATAAGAACCTTACTGCTAAAAAGCAAAATCAGAAGCATGGAACACTTGTGTTCATTCACACATGTATATGTTTGATCCTACAGTACAACTGTTTAGGGTCTTTTAGGGCCATGACATGGCAAGCCAGCATTGAAGAACTAGCACCATCAGAGACTGATTTCATCCTGTCACCTGAAGTCTTTGTTGCACTCAGATACGCTCCAGCTTACTTCTGATATGCATGTACATTCCCTACCTGCATGAAAGCAAAGAGCTCAGCATACAAGGTTTTTTCTTTCAGCCCCTGACAGCTTGAGTGCATTTTTTACTGAGGATTTCTATAACCTCGAGGGAACAAGTAATGTTATTTAATACAGTGATTCAATAGATCAGTTTCATACAGTCCCTTCTGTAAGTATTGGAACAGCAAGGCTAATTGTTTTGTTTTTGCTATATATTTGGTTTGAGATCTAAAGATGAATATGAGGTGATGGATCAGAATTTCTGCTTTCATTTCCTGATATTTACCTTTGAATTAAAGTAAATGAAAGTAAATAACAACTAATATTTTGTCATTCTGCACTGCATCAAGCCTGTGACCCACTGAAATCACCAAACTGTTGTATTTTTCATGTGGTTGGCTTTTCTATGCTTGTACTGCAGCTTCTTTCAGTTGTTGTTTGTTTTGGGGGTTTCTCTCTTCAGTCTCCTCTTCAGGAGGTGAAATGCTGTTCAACCAGGTTAATGTCTGGTGAATGACTTGGCCAGTCTAAAACCTTCGACTTGTTCCCCTTATAAAGTCCTTTTTTGTGTTAGCAGTGTGTTTTGGGTCATTGTCTTCCTGCATGATGCAGTTCCTCCCAATTAGATTGGATGCATTTCTATGTAAATTTGCAGACAGGTTGTTTCTGTAAACTTCTGAATTAATTTTGCTGCTACCATTATGAATATCATCATTATCAATAAAGATTAATGAGCCTGTTCCAAAAGCAGTCATGCAAGCCCAAGCCATGACACTACCTCCACCATGTTTGATTAATGAGCTTCTATGTTTTGGATCATGAAAATCCATTCTTTCTCCACAAATTGGCCTTTACATCACTTTGGTAGAAGTTAATCTTGGTTCCATAATGTTTGTGGCTCATCTCTGTATTTCTTTGTGAATTCCAATCAGGCCTTCTGATTTTTATAGCTGATGATTGCTTTTCATCTGGTGGTATGGCCTCTATATTTCTACACTTCAAATTCTGGATTTTGATACCTTCAACCCTACCCTGTGAAGGTTGTTGGTGATTTCGTTGACTGTTTGTTCAATCAATTTAATCAATTTAAATAACAAATGCAGTCTTCACAGGTGAAACCTAGGGCTCAAACCAAGAGTAGCCGTTCAGAGCTATTAATCGTTTAAACAAACAATTTAACAGGGCACACCTGGGTAGCAAGAAAAACATATCAGTCACTTGAAAAAATTGGTGGGTTCAAACAAAAGGTGCCATATTCCAAGTTGTTTAACACATCTAGCTGTAAATATGAGGAGATTAATGCTGAAATTCGGATCCGTCATCTCATATTGATCTTTTGATCTCAAACCCAAATGTCTTCATTGTATAGCAATGACAATAAGATTGGCCTTGTTGTTCCAATACTTTTGGAGAGGACTGTATATGCCCCAACACAAACTAAGCTAAGGTTTTTGTTTTTGTTAATTTCTTTAATCACATCTTGTATAAATGCAGATCTGTGTTGTCTGATCGAGTGTGATAGAGATGTGCAACTGTTCAATAAGTCTTCTAATCTGAGGATTCTTTCCTCACTTCCTAAGGAGCTAAGACATGATGAAAAGTTGGAAGGAAAGGAAACAAGGAAGTACAGTTAAACTCTGTAAGGAACTCATTGTTGTTAGTCAGTATTTCTTTTGTTTAAGTGAGTTAGGAGCTGGAAAGAGCAAACATGTGGACCATCCAGTGGGGTACTTGAGAAATTACTTAGAAAACACTAATTTATTGTAGTTGTTGAACTTCCTTAATACATTAAGAAACTCTACAATTAGTTCATCATTTCTCATCATTAACATTCCAATTTTCTCAGCGAATAGCTGGCAGTAATTGCACAAGTTGCACTTTAATCATATTAATTTCCATCTGAAAACTTTTAAAAGGTGGATTAATGATTAATGAATAAAATGTGTGTACTGAACACCCACTGCACTGAGAGAAATGGCATGTTGGCAAAAAGAGAAAGTAACCTATAGGAACTGTCGCCTGGCATTTGTGTGGCCCTTTCACATGCTGGGGAAATGGAGTGCTGACTTTCAGACAGGTTTAAATTGTAAAAGGTCACAAAGTGAAGCCTAGACTGATCTATAGACATAATGCTGATAGGAAGCTTGGCATTACAGTGAATTCTTCTTGACAAGAGTTAGCTTATCTGAAATGGGGATAGTATTGTCTGCAACACAATAAACAGTCTTTTGAAAATAATAATAATGATGATAATATTAATAAAATATAGAATTAAAGCTTTAGGTCTTCAATGTGTCTTTTATGGGAAAATCCATGACATTCTGACAGAGTGTTGCTTTTTTTTAATCTGAGAGGAAGATTAGGATGCTAAGAACCCTTAACAATGCAAAAAAAAAATTCATTGTTAAATGCTATAGAGCATGGTCTTCACACTGGAACAGAACACTCTTCTGGGAAGGTTTTCCACTAGATTTTGGGACATGACTATGAGGATTTGTGGTCATTCAGCCACAAGAGCATTAGTGAGTTCAGGCACTGATGTCAAGTGAAATGCTAAGCAATTAGACTTCCTATTCATCACAGAGGTGTTCAGTGGGTTGAGGTCATGGCTTGGGCTACTCGAGTTCTTCTACATTAACCTTAGCAAACAATGTCTTTGTTTAAGGCTCTTAGTTGCAGTGAAGGGAAATCTCAAAGCTACAGCATACAAAGACATTGGGAAGGGCCACATATTGTATGTGTGTGATGGTCAGGTGTCCACCAAGACATTTTGGTATCCAAGAAGTCATGTCTTTGCTATAAACAGACGACACACAGCAAACCATGGCAATGCATTGAAAACGATTGTGTCTCTGTTTTCCATTTAAAAGGTTCACCAGCCTGTGTCAACCAATCAGACATCAGGGGAGGAGAATCCATGTTTGACCTTTTATCAGTCTAAACCCAAAAACAAACCTACAACAAGTGACAACATACATACAGTGAGGGAAAAAAGTATTTGATCCCCTGCTGATTTTGTACATTTTCCCACTGACAAAGAAATGATCAGTCTATAATTTTAATGGTAGGTTTATTTGAACAGAGACAGAATAACAACAAGAAAATCCAGAAAAACGCATGTCAAAAATGTTATAAATTGATTTGCATTTTAATGAGGGGAAATAAGTATTTGACCCCTCTGTAAAACGTGACTTAGTACTTGGTGGCAAAACCCTTGTTGGCAATCACAGAGGTCAGACGTTTCTTGTAGTTGGCCACCAGGTTTGCACACATCTCAGGAGGGATTTTGTCCCACTCCTCTTTGCAGATCTTCTCCAAGTCATTAAAGTTTCGAGACTGACGTTTGGCAACTCGGACCTTCAGCTCCCTCTACAGATTTTCTATGGAAGTAAGGTCTGGAGACTGTCTAGGCCACTCCAGGACCTTAATGCGCTTCTTCTTGAGCCACTCTTTTGTTGCCTTGGCCGTGTGTTTTGGGTCATTCTCATGCTGGAATACCCATCCACGACCCATTTTCAATGCCCTGGCTCAGGGAAGGAGGTTCTCACCCAAGATTTGACAGTACATGGCCCAGTCCATCGTCCCTTTGTTGCGGTGAAGTTGTCCTGTCCCCTTCGCAGAAAAACACCCCCAAAGCATAATGTTTCCACCTCCATGAAGTTCTGGGCTGATTCCTCACAGTTCTCATGATCATTGCAACTCCACGAGGTGAGATCTTGCATGGAGCCCCAGACCAAGGGTGATTGACAGTTCTTTTGTGTTTCTTCCATTTGCGAATTATCGCATCAACTGTTGTCACCTTCTCACTAAGCTGCTTGGCAATGGTCTTGTAGCCCATTCCAGACTTGTGTAGGTCTGCAATCTTGTCCCTGACATCCTTGGAGAACTCTTTGGCCTTGGCCATGGTGGAGAGTTTGGAATCTGATTGATTGATTGCTTCTGTGGACAGGTGTCTTTTATACTGGTAACAAGCTGAGATTAGGAGTACTCCCTTTAAGAGTGTGCTCCTAATCTCAGCTCGGTACCTGTATAAAAGACACCTGGGAGCCAGAAATCTTTCTGATTGAGAGGGGGTCAAATACTTATTTCCCTCATTAAAATGCAAATCAATTCATAACATTTTTGACATGCGTTTTTTTTCTGGATTTTCTTGTTGTTATTCTGTCTCTCACTGTTCAAATAAACCTACCATTAAAATTATAGACTGATCATTTCTTTGTCAGTGGGCAAACATGCAAAATCAGCAGGGGATCAAATACTTCTTTCCCTCACTGTAAATGTCAAAATGTACTTGTGAACACAGCGCAAGTAAAGCTTTATGAAATAATAACTGCATATGGTTTACGTTTGGCAACTCAGCATAAGTAGAAGTGGACCAGAATGCTAAAGCTCTTGCAAGTTTGTTTAAAATTAAGAGAGACTACCAGGGGAAACTAATACAATAGCATGCAGATTGTGTTATCAGTATCCGAGAATACACCTTTCTGATGATAGTATTTTTTTGGAGTAATCTGTTTTTATGGTGGGATGTGACAGTTGACATCAGTGCTATTTCCTGTACACCTGCACACAGGTTTTGTATTGACTCCAAACTGCTGCTGATGATTTCCTCTCCTGTCCTGGTAGTGTCTCGTAATTTCCTCTTTTCCTGGGAGGATGATGTACTGAAGCAGATGATAAGGGCTGATGTGAGAACTCTGTCTATCTTATTAGTATGGACTTGCACAGTAGATTAAACTTTATAAACTGCTGCTTTGTCGAGGATGTGTAAAATTTCCTCTGGATGAAAGTGGGCAATAATGTGTGATTGTATTGCGGAGAAATTGTTGAAGATGAGCAGGGGGAGCGGAGATTAGTTTCCTGAAGCCAGTGTCTTGTGTGCTTTAAGGGCGTTGAGATCAAGAGTTTTCTACATGCCCCAGGTTAGTAGTGGGTTCAATTCTTGGTGGTACTTTGACTCAGTGTCATTAGCAATCAGAGCAATGACAGTCGCAGAACTTAATCAACTTGACAGGTGAGTCCGTAAGCCACTTTTGTCTGGGTTTGTGAGTGCCTGTGGGTGTGATTTTTATTGATTACATTTGAAGGTTAGATATCTCAGGCTGGTGACGTATGTGTGGGGGTTTCAAATTTTGATTTGTGCGTAGATGTGTCTGAATCAGCGTGTGATGGAGTTTTGCGGGGAAAAAACATATGTGATAACAGGAACACATTGCAGTTTGGACATTGTGAGAATCTTGGGTGGTTACAGGTTACAGATAGGGTTAGGTGCATTATCTATCAATAGCAATACATTCAGTCAGTCAGTCAGCGTGTGTGTGTGTGCATATGTGTGTGTATATGACAGCCTGTCAGGGTGATGTAGAGTCCTTCCTAACGGCTTACCCAACTCTCACTGTCTCTGTGTGTAGACTTAATGGCACTGAGGCCTCCTGCTGTTATTGCACTCTACTGAGTATCGATCCAGAGAAAAAAGAGGGAGAGAGAGAGAGATGCCAGACAAGATTACTCTTCCAAATGCTCTTGTCCCAGAAAGCATAGATGGCTACTCCTTGGCTTTTATAAGAATATTAAATCATTGCTTCCCTCATTTACATTTGAGTTAAACCATGCACTCCAACAGCAACTCTCTCTCTCTCTCTCTCTCTCTCTCTCTTCGTTTCATGTATCTATAATGAGTGCATATTGATCATATTGCTAATCAGTTCCACCCACCCATCACACCCCATAACACTGGAGTGTTTTTTTCAATGTTACATGGTGTGCGGCTGAGTGTGCTGGGGTGTGTGTGTGTGTGTGTGTGTGTGTGTGTGTGCGCACGCGTGTATTAGTGAGGGCAAAACAGAAAGTTGTCCCCTGTTTGAACCTCTGTGACCTGTTTTTGAAGGCCAGTTTGCAATTTAGAATCATTTTTGCCTTTATTTGGATCTGTGAAAATGACCAAATCCTGTATGTCATCAAGACCCCAAAGATACTCCATCAGCTGATACTGTACTTCTCTGATCTTTAGTTTCGTAATAGAACTCTGAGGAAACCGTAGATAACATTTTACCGAGAATCTTTTCATAAATATCTCTTCCACAAACTGCATCTGGTTCTTAAGTAATGGCACATACAGTAGAATTTCTGCATGAGGCATTCAGATGCATAAGGTTAGAATTCTACCAGAAAGTTTGGAGGTTACCCTGCAAACAAAAAGTCATTTTAACAAGTGAAATATCTTGACTGTAGTCAAATTGATGTAGTATTCCTTATTAGAAGATAATAATAATTCAAATATAAGCTCATTAAAGCTATTTCTAGACATTATTACTCATTTCAGGCTTCTAGTTTTCTTATTCTATTGGTAGATAATAGAATTTTTCTTCTTTCTAGAAATAAATGGTTAAAATGACCAACATTATCTGCTATTTCGAGCTTGAAATGAGTACAAATGGCTTGAAATATTTTTCATAATCTTATATATATTTTATTGTAATCTTATAATAGGAAATACTAGGTAAAAGGTATTGCTAAGATGTCATTTCTGTCATTTTGGATACCGACAATATACATAGTTTCACTTTAGAATTACCAACACAGAATATTCTAGCTACATAACATAATTCATACAAAATATCCCTGCTATTTCACAACATAAAGTATAAGATTATGTACTTCAACAATGTCAAAACAAGTATATGAATATTTAGGAATGTTTTTATAGTAAACATTTTGAGTGAGATGGCTCCAGTCCAAACTTAAATAAAGCAGACTTCAGAAACCAATTAAGTCTTGACACAATAATAATTCTTTTTCATTAGTTAAAGTAAAGCAAGCTGCTTTTTTTTAACAATCTTAACACCGTATGATGTAATAAATGCCAATAACATCATTTATTGTATAGCTAAAGTAAAACAAGCCCCTCTCTATGGCAGATACATGACACAATAATGTCATGATATCTGTTCTATAGCAGAACCGAGTGATGGGATGTAATCGGATATCGATCGATGACTAACGCATCCTTGACAGAAGACAGACCGTGAAATTGCTCATTTTGGAAAGAAAAACTGATAGAAGAAAAATGTGTCATTTTGTGTGTCAAACACAGTGTGTGAAGTTAAAAATTATAATTACACTTTATATGCTTTTCCTACAGATAAGAAAAGTGACAGCACCTTACCAAACATTTTGGAATTGTCAGTCTGTGTGATTTATGTCAGGGGTGATGAGGAAGTATGGTAATAAGTAAGTAAATAAGTAAAATCACCACTTAAGACAAGACCATCAAACAGCAGTGCTGACACTGCATTAGATTAACTATACATAAGTGCACATGGCATCATTGGGGATTTGCAGTAAGTTCCACAACAGGTTGTGTTGTGTTTGTGAATGCAGTGCCTCCTAGAGCATAAGAGAGAGTACTACAGCCTGTATGTTGTCCTTCTGCCTCCAGGGGTCAATAATGATCCATAGTTTATGGCCAGTTTGCTTTACATTGTTCCTTAATGCAGGGGTCCCAGGCTGCACAGCACTGCACACTTCATTTAACATGCCTGATTTAACTTCACCAGCTAATTATCGCGCTGAATTGTGTTCAAAAGAAGAAGAAAAAAAACCCCACTAATTTTATCCCTTTAGGACCGGAGTTTGACACTTCTGCTTTACTGGATCAGACAAGTAATGAAAGATTTTGTAGTACCTTCAAATGAATACTGCATCTTATCAGTTTCATTTTACACCATCTGTACAGACAGGATGAACTGCATTATATCAGCATTTCAAGAGACCGGAAGGAGTGGAGAGTAAAATACTGTAGATAGTGTAATGTATGTATGTAATAAGTCATAATGATGTGGAATTAAGCTGTTTCTTCCTTAACAACCATCCTCAGTGATTGACATCAAGCTGGACAAACCCCAAGAGCCAACTACTACTGAAGGCGGATGCTCCTGTTAATAGTCCACAGCTAATCAGTCTACTTCATGTACACCACGTGCTTGTTGTGTTGCTTTCTGTTGAGTTCCAGTTGAATTTTTCGAGATTGGATATTTGGCACTCATGTTAGACCACAAGGTCACTGCTTGAGTAACAGTGTTAAGTCCATTTCAGTTGTGAAATAGTATACTTTATTAACAAAATTGCCAAAAAGTCTTAAAAATTTGAAAGGGACAGAAAAAAAAACAACAACAAAAAAGCTCAATCATGGATTCTTTTTTTTTTCCTTTTGCTTTTTATTTTTGTACACACAGGGAAAACCTCTTTAAAAAAAAAAGAAAGAAAGAATGACAGTAGATTTAAAACTGCTACATATATGTGAAAGGTTCATCCGACAGCCAGTATAGATTGAAAGGAACCCGAACAAAAATTACTGGATGAAAATACAAAGCAAGCCTGCATGCAAGACCTGTTTTCGTCGCTGGTTTAGAATTTTATAGCTCCTCTCTATTCTGTCAGCTGGCATACGTGTACACGACTTTGAATATGTCCATGTAAACGCTTACTCACACATGTGACTTTATGCACTGTATGAAAACTTCATTGTTTTACGGTTTGTGAGTGTTTTTATGTACTTCAGCCAGTGTAGAAGATTGAGGCTCCGCCACATCAGTTTAGACACTTTGAATCCCATCCTGGAGAAATATTCTGTTTTATTTTTCATCACCACACAGGCAGGCTTCTCTTCACAAGCTTCTCTCATACTTCTCATATTTAAGTTGCTTGAAACGAGAGGATGATTTATAGAATCCAAATATTGCCTGTTCATTAAGACATATCTGATGTATGATTTCTCTCCAGTTTGTAACATAGACTGAAGAGCCGAAGAGATGATTTCACGACTTTGACACTCCTCTTAAGAAAACAAACATGAACATGTAAGCTTTTTCATATTGATATAGTATAGTCATGCTTCACTGTAAATAATGCTTTAAGACTGATGAATATGTAGTATTCCTCCGAACACGACATTAGATGACTACTGAGAGTTAGGGTTATGCAGAGATCTACTGTAGTTGCTTTATACATTTGCATCTCTCGAGGACGTTGAGGTCCACTCCTGCGTCGTGAGGTCAAACACGATGCAGTAGTATAGACTACCTTTATTTCTGTCCTTAATGCACTTTTGAACGAAGATGTAAATGTTTCAAAGTTGATGTAGACAATATCTCACCAGTCACTATTATCCAAATGACTCCTCTTTAGTACTGCTACATCTATTCACAATTAGGACTAAATGACTCACATTTATCTTTTTTTTAATTATTATTATTAAATGAGCCAAATACTAATGTTGTACCAAGAGTTCTGGGGAATACTTTAAGAGCAGAGCACACAAGCTGTTCAGTTTAACTGCTAGTCAAAACAGGTGAGAGATTTAAGAGTTGTATTCCAGATAACTTGTAGTGTATGAACGAGTATTTCCAGTGAATTTTGCAGGAGAGGCTTTTCAATCGTTTTCTTATCTACTTGCGACCGCACGTGATCTCTACTTCCAGCTAATTCTAGTAGAGATATGTGCTGTCTGACTGCATTGTGTTCTGTATCACTGTATGTTTTCACTCACCTGCCTGACTGTCTTGTAGGACTACTGCTACATGGAAGAAGCAAAACAAGCATCAGTTGTGCACTGGTTCATTAATGACACTCAAATCTCAGTTTTACCCTCTGTGTTATTTTTCATGATGCCTTCATTGATTGTTTTCAAATGGCACTGACACTCATAGCCTGTTGGCACACACAGCTGAAAGTGAAACTCTGGTGTGAAGGTATTTATTGTTTGATTATTTGACTGTTCCTTTGACACCTTGTAACTTTCTTTACATTTTGTTTACTTTCTGTATCACCTTTCACTTCATGTTCTTTCACCATCGTGTAGATAGAGTCGACTATATCATTAGGCATGAACAGGATGTATATATATAGTCTAGCTCTTATAAGGTGTGTATCAAAACAACAGTGAATCTGTGATTTGTTCATTCTTCTGTTGGCACATTAATACACACCATTCTTGGCAAAAAAAAATACATTAAAAAATGTGTGTGTATGTTGGGTCCTGCTTCGCAGAGTGAGACCATTACTAGTGTAAATGTTTCAACTTGAGTCTGATTGATTCAGAACTCACTCTCCATTCACACTGTACAGAGATCTAGCATGTCTGTCTGAACCAATAAAAATCAATAATAAAAAAAAAGTCTTATTACCTACCGGGATTCTGTTGGTTTTAATTTGGATAATTATCTGACAAATCCACAAAGATCCATTAAGACACTGATTGATAAAATATTAATCATCAAATAGGTCAAAGTGGATCTTCATAGCTTTCTCCTTTTGTTGTACGTTTAATTATTTATCTGTATCTATCTGCACCATTTTATTAGTACTCCAAAGGTCTATATCTGTATTCAGGTCTATACCTGAACTGGGTGTGGCCTTTTTTTCCCCTTAAAAAAAAATAAAAATTAAAATTAAACACTAAATGGTCTGTGAATGGTATTATTTTATTATAATATTTCCTTAAAAAATGTGTTGGTTCTATTTACCAATAAGTAAACAAACTAATAGCCTACATTATTCAGTTTTGTCCCTAATCCAGAGGTTTGTCAATAACAGTTTTACCATTATATTCTTTTTGAAAAACAAACAAACAAGTCAGAACTTTATACATTCCAATATTTACCATATTTCAGCAAGTTTGCATTTATGGAAATGCTGTAATTGAATTTTTATGAACTAATTTTAGTCATGAATTGAAAAAGTAGTCATTGCTAGTGTATTTTGTTAACACTTAAACAAACATTTAAATAAATGAATATATATGACTTCTTTCTTAACATTACTTGTGATTTATTAATGCTAGGTCTAATACTTTGTCAATATGAATTAATGTTCTCAATAATGTTTGTAGAATGTAATCATTACCATGACTATATTGACTTCCTTGTCGAAAATAGCTTGGGCAGTTACTCAGAAGTAGATAATGAATGTTTCAGAGTCTCATAATCATGTCACAGCATGTTTCCCTAGAAGAACAACACTGATTGTCCTTGGTTGTGTTATGTGAAACATACACATGATACGTCTACTCAGAAAATTGCTTTTTTGAAATCTCTAAAATCTCTATAAACTTTTTATATATATATATATATATATATATATATATATATATATATATATATATATATATATATATATATATAATAATGAATTGTTAGTTGGAATTTTTCTTTGAATATTATGCATGTCATAATAAATATATCTTTCTGCTTTATTTACAGGATATAATGATTATAGATGTTAGCGTTTCTTGACTATATCTTAGTAGTTTTTAGATTCAAATAGTGTATTTTGCCATGATGGTACAAGAGCACGTGCACAGAGAAGCCTAATAGAGCCTCACCACTAACTCCCAGATGGCCGACATATTAACAGATGACATGCGTCTAATTAAAACGGCTCTTATCCATTTATCCAGCTGAACGGTTCCTTTGTGTTATGTTGTTTCTGGTTTTCTAACACAAAGTACTGTCGTTCACAATATGGTGAGAAGGTATTTGAACATATTTCATGTGTATTCAGCTGTAAAAAATAAATACATATTTATTTTAAAAATTGTAAGTTAAATTCTAAGGTTTCTTGTAGCTGTGATACTTTTTAATCCATATAATAATTAATGATTTTGCTTCTTACAGAATGTCTTTCACTGTTGTCTAAATGCTTTTTTTCATCCAGTATACATTTCAGTTGATGCCATGGCTCAGTTTAAACTTGGTGTTGAACCCACTGCTCCAAGCAGACTGAACAAAGCATGCCACTGCTACCAATTGTTATGTGATGCTTTGCACATGAACTCCTGTGCCATACATTTTGGTTCTTTCCTGAGAGCTCATGCATCTTCTCTACTGATTGTGTATTTAGGCCTTGTGTTCTTGAAAAGCAAGGTGAGTTTGCTAGTACTGATAGAAATAAAGCTCGAAGTGATGACAGCTGAACCATACAGTAGGTGTTGATTTAGGTAGGGACTGCTTAAATGTCCTTACCAACATCTGGGGTTTGATTGGAGTGTAAAACGGACAATAGTTTTTCCTCAAGCCATTAGTTGTTGATGTGCTGCAAGTGTAGCTAGCAACCTAGCTGACAGCTGGGAACAGCAAATGTATATAGCTAACTAGCTGACATGGTTAACTGTATGCATAAGTAGGTAGGTAACTGACTTGATTAGAAACTGGTAAACGTTAGTAGCTATCTGACTTGGTTAGAAACTGTATGTGTAAGTGTCTAGCTAGATGACTCGGACTTATGCTTTGTTTTTGACTTTTCAAAAAGTTTTGTATTAGTAACATTCCACTTGTGTGAAAAGGCTTTATCTATCCATCCATCCATCCATCTTCTACCACTTACTCCTTTTCAGGTTCACGGGGAACCAGGAGCCAAACCCAGGGAGCATTGGGCACAAGGCGATGTACACCCTGGACAGGGTGTGAAAGGCATTATACTAGTTAGATATTAGTATTTTGTTTATGGATCAAATTTTTTACATTAACTAAAGGTCCACCGGCTCCTATATGCTTTGGCTCCTGAGGTCAATTCGATGCATTGTATTGAAACTTGTTGCTAAAATGAGTTTGTAGAAAACTCATCATTGGACAAAATGCATTCGGGGGGGTTTTCAGAGTGTGTTTTGTTTTTGTTTTTTTTATATTTACATCACTTTAAATTGATGGAAAGGTCGTTTTCAGTGTTGGTGTTTGATTTTCAATATTATCTATATACGCACCCTTTCACCCTTTATATATAACCTCCCTTTCATGTTTTCCTACCAACTTATAATGGGCTGTAACCTTTCTAGTAAATTGTGAATCACATTGAATTGCCAGTTTTTGGATCCTGTTGGCCTAGACCCAACTGCAAGCAGTATCTTTAAAGTAATATTGAACTTGGCATGATCTCTCATTGCTTACCTGCATGGTTTGGCTAAATGCTTTAATTTCATGTTTGGTCTTTTAAAGCAATATATAAAGCTGCTTACAGCACTTTTAATAACATTGATGCCAAGAGTAATCAGATAACTAATGGAAAGAGATGGCGCATTTATTTTTTGAGTATAGTGAGAAATTGCACATGTACATATTAGAGTGCTTTTGTGTCTAAGTAGATCAAATCAGGGAAACTGACATGCATACACATCATAAACTTCTGGTCCTCATTCATAACTGCATGTAGTTAAAATTCCATTGAAATACTTCTTTGGTTGCCTTTCTAGATGTAAAAGATTGAAAGGGGGGTTTTGCAGTGGGTTATGTCCATAGATCATACATGTGCACCATGGTGATCTTGTTTCCCACTCAAATGCTGAGGCTGATTTCCAGTGCCTGAATTTCTTTAGGCTAGTTTCAGGTATTTTGTTTGTTTTTTATTTTTTTATTTGGACAGGAAATTTTTGCTGATACCTGGCAACCCTGGTTAATATTACCTTGAACACAGATAAATAAAGGTACACTTAAAACCAATCAAAACAAGCTGCTAGACTGTATGCTGGATGACTGTTTTTCGACTCTCAACTGAATATTACAGGGTTACTCAAAAAATTCACAAGATAGTAGACTCTAGCATAACTTTACAGCCTGCTCCATGTTTGAGGTAATGTCGTTATTATTAATGTCCTGCTTCAATAAATCAATGGCCATGAACTGCTGACGTACAGACCTAGAGTGCACTATAATAATATTGGCACCCTTGGTAAATATGAGCAAAGAAGCATGTGAAAAATTGTCTTTGTTGTTTAACCTGTTGATCTTTTGTTCAAAGAATTCACAAGAAGAAATATTCTGCTCTCATAGATATCAAACAATTGCAGACACAACACAGGTTTATAAATAATAATTTAAAAAAACCTCTTTGTTAAATATGTTAAATATGTTATGTTAAATATATAAAGATGTGCCACAATTATTGGCACCCCTATGAATTTATATAATTTATATTTGAAATGTTTTCTCATTGATATTGAATATTTTTTAAATACACCTTGGTGACTAGGAATAGGAAATTGTTCAACCATTACTATATAAATAAATAAATAATAAATAAATAAATAAAGTGTGAACTCTTGATAGGTAACATATGCTGATGTTTGCTATGTTTGCCAGGCTGGTGAATATGAAAGCAGACTCTTTCTGATAAGAGGCCTGTGACATTTGCTTTGTGGGATTCTGTTGAGACCATGTGCCATGCCAAAAGAGCGCAGCGAGGCATAAATTAAATCTTAACTACAAGTCAAGTGCCTGTGCATCTGAAGCTCTAAGAGTTTGGCTGAACACTTTCCATTTCACTGACATTACACAGCATCTCTAGAGGGCTGGTTTGGCCCAAGAAAGCCTCACAGATGGCATAAGCACTCCATCATTAATTTAAGCTAACCAAACAGACAGCAGTAGGGCAAATATAAAGTATTCAAGTTCTACAAACACAGTTGAAGCAGCTCCAGAAAGCCAGGGGAAGCACAAGAAAGACACTGACATGTCCAGAGAAAAGAATATTTAATTGAAAATAATTTAGAAATAACAAATAGTAACAATAATAATAAATTAAAGGGTCTGTGTGAAATTGTTGGGGTGCAGTTTGAGTCGGGAAGGGGTCTGTCTCAGGAGGCCATCTGTTCACCTCATATTGCAATCTGGGACTTTCACTCTTTTTCTACTTTTCCCCCTGTCTGTATTGGAACAGCTGAAACAGATCCCATGGAGGCAGATGTAGAGGATTATAGACGGAATGGATAATGAGAAGATCCCCGCAGATAGACTGGTCAAACCCTTCATGCAGAAATCACAGTTGAAGAAACACAGTCAGGAGAATGGTACGCTTTTTCACACCTGCTCAGTGTCACAAGCTGATGCTCCTGATCCTTTCGTAATCCAGAACTACTGACTATGCCTGTGTCACGATCTCTTCAAAGGCAAGTGAGAGTTCATCATGCAGAGTGGCGAAGTCAGTCTGGCATAACCTAGTTCAAGGCATTTCCTCCCGTGACCGTCTTCGCCACGATTTTATTTGCCTGTGATGTAAAAGAGAGCATTAGAATTTTGACAATAGAGCAACAGATGTTTGAGCAGAATTCTATTTTAATGGGAGCAGCCGGAGTCATACTTTATGAACTGTTGGGTTAAAAATAAATCTGACATGAATTGTGCTATTTGTCAGTTGTCATTTGTACGACGTGTTTACACGGCTTTTTCACAAATCTGCTTATCTATCCTTTTGAACCTGAGCATTACTCAAAACTACTTTGTCATCACATTCAAAGGAAAACATTTAAAAGTTTATGATCTATAGTTTAGTGTATTATAAGGTGGAGAGCCTAACTTTGCACAACAGCATCAATATAATCTTGTAATGCTGTGTTTGGCCAAAGATCAATGTGAACGAGAATCATTGTGATGCCAAGAGGTAGATGTTTTGTTTCACATGACTGCAGTAAACAAGTATAGGAATACATTGCTGAAATATCCAGTTGACAAATGAATATTGATCAATGTTTTTGTAATGTTACAAAATATCATCTGAAGCAATCTAAGAGAAGGTGTGGAGCAAATGGCAACATTAATAGAACGACTCACACATTGCATCCAGGGACTATCCTTTCTTGCGAGTGCCTGGGGATAATCATTCTCCTCAGAAACCCTGGGAGTCGTAGTCGGAGTCGGTTATGTTGGAATGATAGCCTCCACCTGAAAGATGAATAATATTAAATAATATTTAACATCATGCATTATTCAAACACACCATAGAACCAATGGGAATTCCCTACCATGATTAACTAGTGCCACTGAAGTACAGTCTAAAAACCTTCAAAATGCATCATCAATGGGAGGTTTTCCACTAATCTGACTAGGAAATTTTTGCCCTAGAGACTACTGGATCTACTACTAGACTGTTTCAGTGTATTTCTATTTTGTTCTGTAGATGCTCACCAATGAATATACACTGGAAATTCTGCCTTTGCGACAGTGCTACTTCTCTTCTTTTCTTCAAAATTCTCCTCCTTTAGTTCCAGTTCTTGGTCCTCTGGTATACGGTCCCACAGACGGCTGTTGACCCACAGTGCCGCTTCCAGCGTGAGACCATGTTGCACACAAGACACTTGGCGGCACAACGGGCACTTGATGCTCAGCATGCCTCCCCGCTGTGAGGCCATGATCTCCAGGCAAGGGCTACAAAACGTGTGGTTGCAGAAGAGCACTCTGGGAACATGCTTGCTCCGGGAGTAGCGCTCATAGCACACGCCACACTCGTGATCTTCACTCAGCACCATGGCACAGAGCAGAGCGCAAGAGGCAGTCACCAAGAGAGAACGTGTGAGGAGTGTATATGAATACGTTATTCAGATCCTTCAAGGATGTCACCAGCCCAGCAAGGGTGTAGGATTGGAATTGGATGAGGGTCCAGTTGGAATGTTTTTTAATGTGTCTTTCAATCTGTCAAAGAAAAAAACAAAACATAGCAGGTTATTTGTGTCCAGTGCCAGCTCTTTCATAATGGCAGCTTCATGTAAAAGAACGTCTATGAGTTGCATGTGCACCTCAAACAAACAGTACAAAAATGACATTTACACAAAGGCCCAAAGGCATGTACTCGTCTTCACTAACCACTTTTTCCTGTTTCCAGAACACTAGGTGTGGGGTGAAAACACACCCTGGGTGTGACACCACTCCATTGCATGGCACCATGCACACATTCACACATAGGGGTAGACATGTGCATAATAATGCTACTGTAGATAATAAATAAGCATACTTTTTAGCCCTATATTACCAATTTGAGCTCACTGTTTGATTTATAACTCAACATGCTGCAATATAAAGCCAAATTAACACAAATGTCAGAATTACACAGCCCACTGGTTTATGGATTCATCTGGATAATGGATTATGGTACCCCAGTATAAATGTGTACAATATCCTTAAATTGAATATAAATATTATTAATGATATGCTATTACAGATTACAGTTTGTAAAGTACTTTGTGCCTTATACTGTGTTTGTCTAACAATCTGCTCTGTTTTAATTGTCAGTAAAATCATCATTAAAATTCAGGAGCAGATGGCACAGCTGTCGCCTGTCCTACAGCCAGTCCTACAGAGTGTTTACCATCACAATACTTAATTCTACCCAGGAGTTGTTGGCCACCTGTTAGTCCAGAATTATTCATTTGATTTTGACCTCTTGGAGGAAACCTTTGACCTGTTGTGGCCTTTCAGACAGAAAATATCAGTGTGCAGATTTGTTAAAGTAAAAGAAGTCAGTTTGCATGTTCTCTACAGCAGAAAAACATTGTTTAATGACATATTTAGGCTTGTAGCAATGATAAATTTGGAAAAAGTCCACTAGATTATGTGTGTGAATCTTATTTTAAAATTGATTAAACATGTAAACTCCTAGAAATAATATTTCTTCAAAAGCTCTTTGCATAGTTAAGAGTTCTTACATTTTTTTTGAGTCGTAAAGGAGTTCTCTCTTATAGGGTAAATCTCTGCGGTAATATTCTACATAGTCCCTTTAATGCTTTTCGAAAGATGGCCAACTCGAACATAAAAAGTTTCTATGGTTATAGATTGAAGCTTTCTTGAAAGATTGCAATTAACATAGACCCAATCTCCATCTAACTTTCTAGAGGATGCTAGATATCACCTTTTTGTCCTGTCCTTTAAAGCATAAACCACAGACAGAAAGGTATCATTAAAGTTTAAAAAGGATTAAAGGAAACTGAGGATAACACGTTACTTACAGCGGAGGGAGCACTGCTATACCAGCTGTCTGTCATTCGCTTGTTGTTGTTTCTCCATTCCAGCCGTTCACTCAATTTACTAACTGTCAGTGTGTGAGTGTGAGAGGAAGAACCAGTTCTGCTGACTGTGTGACTGTCTGATGTGTGTGTGTTTTTAAAGTCTACTTGGAATAATGGGAGTGGTGGGGAATGTCTTGCACTACATGCAGAGCACAGTGGAGCAGGAGATGGTCTTGTGATAGCCCAGTTCAGAGGAAAAATAGAAGGGGAGGACTCTTTCGCAGTAGCCAGTGGCTGTCTTTGTTCACACAGGAGCAGGTGGAGAGTGTGTTGGAGGAGCATGTGTGTTTCTGTTTGAAATTGGGGGTTGGGATGCACTGACTGAGACACAGTTAAAATGATATCATGTTAAAATTTTAGAGACTTTTAGAGAAATTTTGTAGCCCATGGATGGAACTTACATTTTCTGTAGTAGTGTTTAACATTTCTCTTTCACTCAGACACAGTGTACTACCAGACCAAATATAACAACAACAAAGAGGTTTTCAACCATGGTGTAGCCAGGGGACCCCTTTAATTGTAAAATTACAATTTTATTGTAAAATTACAGTAGAGTACAGCTTTTTTAATGAACATAATCTAACTGTTTGAATATCATATATGTGCAATAATATTTATTATTTATTATTTATTAATAAATAATTATTTATTGGTGCCATAAAACCTTTTACTTCTGAATGTTCCCCTGACAGAGGAAATTAGTCAAATGATATTATTTATAGGCCTATCATTGGAAAAAAAATTATATGTGGTTGCTCAGAGAATAAAATACATGCTGTTTACATAAGTTTTTCATCAAAACATGATTTCATTGCTTTTACTAAATTTAATTTAAACAAGTTTTTAATTACTAGATTGAATTATGTAGACTGGGTGTGATCAAGTCACATAGTATTAATGTAAACCAAAAACATTATGAAATCTCTTGAGGATGTTGGCACTGATGGGAACTATGACAAAAGTATTGCTTTTACATGATATGGCAACATGGATGTTGCTACAGGCCAGAGAACTGGTTTTGAGCCTCAGTTCGGGTAAAATGACGTAGTTTGATTCAGGGCTTTGAAAATATATGATGAAATCATGTTGGATGTGCAAAAACAAAGTGTGTACATGCAACTCAATTAGATCAAATGGAACTGATGTACACGTTTGAATTGAGTAAATTAAGTCAGTTGTGTACTTGTTTTTGAGTTATTGAGGTTTAGATTAAACAATTAATTTCAATTCATCAAAAAAGCAGGCTAATAACTATTTAATCTTAATAATAAATATAAACTCTGATAATGATAATCTGATAAAATCTCTCACACACACACACACATATACATACATATATATATATATATATATATATATATATATAAACGTAGACAGAGGCAGGTGCTGATCAACGTCTTACTAAACACAAACCTCAAAGTAAACACGGTCTTCGCTGGCAAACGAGAAATGTGGCATGCAAGGCATGGACACAAAAACACATAAATACCGAGCGAAGTGCTCCATAACCACGGCACTTAAATAGAGAACATAATCAGTACTTAAACATTAGCACCTGTGGCAAATTAAAGTCACTAGCTCTCTCGCTCCCGGAAGCGAGCGAACCAAAACAAAGCTTCCGGAGTCGAGCCACAGTGCCATCTGCTGGCCATATCGTGAATATACACACACACACACACACACACACACACACACACACATATATATATACGCACAATGTATTACTTTTATGACGTCAATTTTTCAATGACAAAAAAACACAATGAAGTTTCCTGCGCTTTGCTGCAAAAAATATAAGTGCACCATAATGTTTTGCAAGTAACCGTTGTTTACAACTGCTGCGCTGCTGAAGTAGTCAAAGTTTACTCTTAAACCGAAGATCAGATCTGACATGTTTATCATTATGATTTGAATATGGCTTTAAATTTGACATTTTTCTTAGGAATGGTATTTATTTTAGTTTTTAGTTTTTTCCCCCCAAGAATTGAACCTTACTGAACTTTTATCATTGGCCCATTATTGAATGATTGATAATGACATTGTATGCAAGGAAGAAACCATGACATTATAATAAAACAGAAATAACAGAAATTGTTTTATTCCTCTTATGACATTTCAGTTTGGCAAAACAATTGATGATTTTTTTTTTTAATCACACATTGTACTTTTTAATCCATTTATATTTATCTATAATGATCTGGAACATCAGTGAGACATGTTAGTTCTTGCTCATTCATTCATTCATTCATTTTCCATGGTATGCAAGTCCATCGCAGGGCACATATAATGTACACACTTATCCACTCATTCACAGCCAGGGGCAATTTAGTGTAGCCAATCTGCCTACCAGCATGTTTATTTGGACAGTGGAAAAAAAACAACAAGAACCCCAATGCAAACACATAGATAACATTCAAAACTATGCAGAGACAGAAACCTGAGCTCAAGGTCAAATCCAGGACCTAGGAACTGTGTAGCAGCAATGCTACCTCGCCACAGTGCCACCCCTCCTGTGAAGTTAATAGGAAAAAAACAAAGGCATGCCACCATAAAAATGCATGCTGTAAAGTTACTAAGAAACTGCCACGCCCTCTGTCCTGAAGAATTTAACATGTCAGAAAACTTAAAGGAAGCTCTTTACCACTTACTGGTACAAACACTAACTCTGGAGAACTTCACATAGAAACCTTCACCATATCAATAATTATATGTTTTTTCATCTGTTTATGTGGAGCATCTGCTATACAAGTCCCTGTAAACTAGTTGTTACTACAGAAATGATAAGACATTTGAAAAATTGCATTATTACAAACCTGATATGTGAATTGCAGCCAGCAGTAGTGTCTGTTATAGTTGAGTTGCTGTTATAGTAAATTAATTAACACCTTCTGACCAATCAGAATTGAGCATTCAACATTGCTGCAATATAAACTGATTTATTTCATTCAATTCAGTATTAATTGTGTAGTGTTTTTAATTGAGACGGTCATACATTCAGGTCTAGATTTATTATTAATCCAGCTATGTGAGGACAAACTCTGAGGCAACACGAGGAAGAAACTTTAAAAGGAACCAAACTCAAAAGTGAGCCATGTTCTTCTGGGTGCGGTTTCCTCAATTCTCTTAGACCTACCCTTTCTTTGCATTTATCATTTTATAATAATTGTAAACCGAGTTTACCCCAAATTCTGAAATAAAGGGAAGTAAGAAGTTTTTACCTGGCAGTGTAGTGCATCATGATTCATGATTCATCGTAATGTTGTGTGTTTCTCAGTATTGTTTTCACTGTGTAGGGTGTTATTCAGAAGTACTATTCTTATACAAACGATACTACTTGTATAATTTAAAGAAGCGTTCTCAGTAAGAACATATATCCCATATATACCTTTTATATGGGTATTTAAAAGGGATTAAACAGAATTTACTCCTGACACACCTCAAACCACAGAGCTGGGAATACAAGGTTTAGTTATGCCATATGATGGTTGCTATAGTTGCTTGATGTGGTATACATTTATGTTTTAAGACGTTTAAGGTTTTTTTTAGGTTACTGTTTTTACATGATGTTAACAATTGCTTTTACATGCTATTTAAAATATTTCTAATCTTGAAATGATTGACATTATGTAAAAATTGGTTTGACTTTATTTTTTATTTTTAATCTTGTAATGTTTTAATTGCTGTTTTACTAGGTGTTAACCATCATTATTAATTGGTTTTACTATAACCTGATTTAAATGCTGTTTTTTTTTTTTACAAGACACAATGCAATGCCTTATACTGGACCATTTTGTCTTACAGCTCCCATTTTTTTTTTTACATTTATGGTATTTTTATTTTTTTTACCAGTATTTGAGCTCTCATACGCCATAAGTAAATTTTATGAAATGAGAAGAACAAAAATCATAAATACAAGTTTAAAACAACTTTTGATGGCTGTGTCCACCCTGTTATACACAAGCCTTTTGTCTTTAATTTAATGAAGTTAATAGAAGTAATTAATTTTTTTTTTTTTTGTATTCTGATGGTGTGTTTGATAGCTTTGCCAATTTGGCATCCACTTACAATCTCCCCTTGACACATTTCTTTCGGTACTTTCAAATACCGAATTTAGTTTCTAGATGTTTTCCGGATTTCCCTTCTGCTCCTCCTGAACAGGCCTGGGAAGACCTGTTTTCAAATAACCCGCATTAGAGAGGAATGATTTCTAAGATTTATGATTTTATTTTGACGCAAGGTAGTCGCTCGAGTAATAAAATTAGGAATGCGTGGGAAATGGAATTAGGAGTACAAATAAGTGAGGAGTGTTGGGAACATGCTATAGGGAGGGTACAGACTACCACTACTTGTGCTCGTCTTGGACTTATACAATTCAAAGTTTCAAATAGAGTACATCTGTCCAAGTCGAGATTGTCTGTGATGTATCCAGATGTTGAGGACAAGTGTGATAAATGCCATGGCTCTCCCTGTCATCTTGGCCGTATGTTTTTCTTCTGCCCTGAACTCCATGGTTTTTGGTCTGGCTTTTTTACCATCATGTCCACTATTCTCTTAAAGGTTGGCGACTGTCGTTGAATTTTATAATATCTTTATAACCAGCGACACTTAATGGGTAGCCATGATGAGCCGGAGGGGTGGGTTGTGGGTTCAATTTTGTTTTTCTTTGTATAAAAAGAAAAAAATCTGTGAATATTTACTGCTGTTGCTAATTTTAAAATGGTGGGGAGGACAGAACAGAAAAGGCGATTTAGATAGGCTTAGCAGTTCAACAGAAATGTATAGCAGAAATGTTTAGCAGAACTGGTTTAGCAAAAATTGTTCAGTAGAAATGTAGAAATGTTCTGTAGAAATGTTAATCAGAAGTTCAGCAGAAATGTTCAATAAAAATGAAACATAAAAAAAAAGAAGTAATTAATTTTTGTGTGTAAAATTTTATTGCATGAAAGGAGGCCCAGGTATGTACCCATAAAAAATCATCAGAATACTACTATCATGCATTTTTATCTAAAACACAACAGCCTGGTCTGACTTCATTAACATGTTTTAGTAAATGTATATATATAATCATACAAACTATAACATTTACAGTTTTTTATTTCTATATTTAAAAAAATCTCATCAATAATATATATATATATATATATATATATATATATATATATATATATATATGAGATTTTTTTATATAGAAATTTCAAATTGTTTAACTGAAAAAATGAATACCCAGTACTATAACCAAACTACAGTACATAAACTGCTGTCATTCCTTGTGTTAAACATTATTGCCATTATCCTAAAAATTGGGCTCGTCCGGGATTTGAACCCGGGACCTCTCGCACCCAAAGCGAGAATCATACCCCTAGACCAACGAGCCGCTCTTGAAAACAATTTGGTACGTTCTCGGTTATATGGATAGTACATCAGTGTATAGTGGATGCACACTACTGAAGGTAGCTAAATATGTTTTGGAACAAACCTCGGAACCAACACCACGAAGGTCTTCTGGACGTTGTTTTTAATGGTTCCCAAAATGTTGCATGGGATTTTCGCGATACGTCGCGCGACCCTGCAGCGACCTCCGGTGGAACTGTTCGGGAGTGTCCGCTGTTCGCGTTGGAACTTGTGTGCAGTTCCACCTCAAAAAGACAGAGGCCGCTAACACAATTTCTCCAACTCCAAATACAATGTGTTAAAGTTTTATTAAATGTGTTAAAGTATAAGCAGCAAACTACAAGGAAACAGTGTTAATGTGTTCAGAAATGTTAATGTTAGCCTGATGTTAGCGCTTTTTTTGTGTTTGCGATCTTATTAGAAAAGTCCTATATTTTTCTTAAAGTTTACTTCAGTGAATAGAGACTCTTAAAGTAATACCCGTGTTAAAACTTTGCTTATTTGTATGTCGCTTTGGATAAAAGCGTCTGCCAAGTGAATAAACGTAAATGTAAAACAGATGTAAATACTCACAATAACATGAAAAATGTCCTAGTTTATTATCTAGGTGTTCATCTGTGTGGTTCAGAAACTGCTGTACAATAAATAGCAAAGAAAACTGTGTTAAAAGTGCACAGGAATTTAATTATAAACAGTGTTACAATAGGCGAAAGAGTTGAAACATTTAGTAAAACATTTCTAGAAATGTTCAGAGTGTAAAAACGAAGTCTAAAACTGGTTTTAAGGTAAGGGTCATGGTATTTAATCGGTTTTAAAATCACACAAGCCGGTGGTGAAAAATTAAGGAAATATTTATTCTTTGTACATCTTTACGTGTATATATAACAAAAGCAAACTAACAATACCTTTCGTTCTCAAAATATCATAGAAACAAGAACAATTAGGAAATGTCATCTGTTTAAGTTGTTATAAGTTGATAGAGAGAGAGAGAGAGAGAGAGAGAGAGAGAGAGAACTGCTGTGAGGAAATTCAGCTGAATTAGTAAAATAATAATAATAATAATAATAATAATAATAATAATAAGAATAATAATAATAATAATAATAATAATAATAATGTCTGACCAGTGTACAGTGCTGCTTAAGCAAAAATATAAAGTTGTTTGGATTCATTATAGTCAGCGATGCTTTGCTTTGTTTTTCATAGCCATCAATGTGTAATAAAGGAGTTGTGTGATTTAGGGGAAAGAGGGTAGGAAGAGTTTTTGAGGAGCCAGAGATGGACATAAAAGGGATAAGAACCATTAGAGATCAGCAAAAAAAAAATCTCTAATGCAGACCAGTGAAGTCGTGACACAATAATATCCACATCGAACGAGGATGAGGATGTATGCACCTTTATAGGAAGAACTTGTGTAAATATGTTTTGTGCAAAGGACTGTTTAGAGTGAGGATTTTCTGGTTCCTTTTACGAGATGTGCAGATGTGTCTCACTGTCTGTTCATCTCTTTCGACACATGGGGGAAACATTAATTGACCCGCTGTTTGCTGCAGACGAGCTCCACTACAGCACCGTGGACAGTGACTACGAGGATGACGTCCACATGTCTGACCAGCATAAGTAGGAGCAAGATGGTGGTGATAAGGATGAGGTGCATTTTAGAAGCCCACCCCCTTCAAGAAGCTTGTCCCCATCTGCTCTAAAAATCGCACCCACTTTCTTAAGGCAGTCTCCTGTAAGAAGCCCATAGACTTGGAGATTCACACCCCATTTTAGAATCCCATCCCCTTGGAGATTCTCATCCCTTTTAAGAAGAACATCTCTGATAAGAAGACCAACCCCTGTGCGAAGGCTGTCTTCTATACGACCAACCTCTGTGAGGAGTTTATCTCCTACAAGACTAACCCCTGTTAGGAGTCCATTTCCTACAAGACTAATCCCTGTTAGGAGTCCATTTCTTACAAGACTAACCCCTGTGAGGAGTCTACCTCCTATACAACCAACCTGTGAGGTTGCGATCACTGCGATGAGCCCACCCTCTTCTGTTACGTCCTCGCGTCGGTGTCAGCATAACTGAATATGTGATTGATCAGCCTTATGTTGTAGGCCATGTTTAGATTCCTGCCCAAAGCCAGAGGAGGAGGTGGTGTAGGTCAAATTTTTGCCTACTTTCTTATTACCAATATAACAATTTAGAAAATATTGAATGTACTTACAATAGCTTTCATCAGCTGAGATACTCAAAGTCTAAATCACCACACGGAACCAGTGAGTGAGAAAAGGTGAAGGTCCAATTTATTTAATTCGTTACATGAGATCCAAACAGTTTGGGACGTCTCAAAAAGTGATCTCCCAGTCCCCTGGAATGGGGCTCCCTTTTATAAAGTTGACACACCCTTGGTTTGCCCAAAATACCATTACATGTGATGTCTGGGTGATGTATGGGTGATGTAATGCATTTTTATGTTCTTTCCAAACCTGCTATTTTTGCCTCAGACTTCTTGAAACCTGTTGAGTTTGCACTTACTCTATCAGTTCTCCTTTTTGTTGTTGCTTTCTTTGGCATTTCTGAGCTGACTTTGAGTGAGGTCATATATCACCTGTATGCTTTTTCCTCCTTTATCATGGTACCTATATGCTTTTTTCTGCATTGTTATTAGCATATGTACTGTATGATTTTGTCAAATTATCATTAACCATTACTTTGTTATTCTGATTACTCTGGGTCTGTGTGTGAGTGAGTTCATGTTCTTGGGTATGTGTGCTGTGTGTGTTGCACTTCCTCTTTTTGGTCAGGCCCTAGGCCTTGCTATAATTAACTTATTTAAGAGACATTGTCTGTAAGGAAGAGAGCGTGACTCTGTTCTTTCCAATATTCTCACTAAATCTTCATTCTCCATATTTTATTACCCTTGTGTTTTATTTCTATCAAAAATCTTATCCAACAGTGGGATGAAGAAGACAAAGAAGAAGCCACTTCTAGTAGAAGGCAGCGTGTGAATCCTGTTGAGGAGGATTGCATGCATATTATTGATTGTGCGAGTTTGATTCTGGAGTGATTAAGGATGCAGTCACTTCCTTTTTCATGGAAGCACTGAAGCTTTGATTTCACGTTTCAGGCTAAATTAAACTGATTCACAAACATTTCCTTAGTGCAGCTTGTTTTACACCGGCATACTTCTTCACTGAGGTTCCCTCCTTCCGAACAGACTTGAGTCTCTCATTTTCAGAAAATTCAGTTATCTGATGCGCTTGCTTTTAACACAGAAGGACAATGTGTTAGTTCTCCCTTTTAAAAATGTGTCTTGAATAGCTTGAGTTTGTTGACAGATGCAAATATTATTTGCACCAAGTCTTTAAAATTCCCTTGGAGATCAAGTTTCATTGTGTCCAGCAAATAAAAAAAATTCACTGGGGGTCATAGAGTTCAGAATAGTCCTAATGCTTTTCTTTCAGGAACTAACTGGTTTCAAAAGTTCAAGAAAATAAGATTACTTTGCCTCTGGAAAGTCACTTAACATTGTAGAGAAGTAGTAGATCACTGGGAAGGTTTTCTTCAAACTCTCCAATGGGATTTTTTTTAAAATCGTCTGTTATTAAGCATGAGTGCAAACAAAACAATTCTCACAGAATTAACAATTGTACAAAGATGATAAAACAAACATTATATATATATATATATATATATATATATATACACACACACATATATATACATATATACATATATATACATATATACATATATATACATACATACATATATTTGTTTATTTATTTATTTATTTATACTTATCCTAGTTATGTGCAGAACGAGGCAATACAGTAACATTTAAAGTGAAAATGATTTGGAGCATTAAAGCATTTGACCATTAGCTCTATACTGACTGCTGGACAATAAAAACATTTTTATACCACTCTGTCAATTTAGTGCATCACTGATACATTCCTATGCCAGAAAAAATAATTGTGTTGGAATTCTATTGATTTTAACATCTCAGTAAATATATTCATATTTTATAATAAGCTAACAGTATGTGCCCCAAAACAATAAGAAACAAAGAAATGCTTTATTATGTATTTGTCTTAAATAATGCACAACTGTAATAGTATTGAAGGAGGAACTAAGCACTGACTGTGGGGTAAAGTGAATGTAGTTCAAGGCTAGGTGTGATTAATAAACTTAGACAACGTGTTTGTATTTATTTCTCAATAAGTGGCATAAAATTATACAATAAGCATGTAAGCAAATAATATTACTTGGGGGAACATATAGGCTAATATATATTTTGTGACATAATGAGGTTTAGTACAGATGCAAGTACAGTTAAGAGCTTTTATTGAAGAGCATATAATCCAAAAGGAATGGCAAAATCAACAATGAAGACAGGTAAAGGTTGGGCCATCAGGCAAACAGACTAGAACAGGTAAGACATAGTCAGAATCAAGGGTAAAACCAAGCCAGAATTGAAGCATTTGTGTAATGTCTCTGTGCCTAACTGAGGATTACCACTGTGGGGGGTTTATCAGGTGATTGTTCTACAAGGACAACCTTAAGAATCAATAGAAATTTTGATAAGGGGGCAAAAGAGATAGCATACAGTCCCAAAGGCAGAACTCTCCTGTGAGGACATTTATTATTGTGCGTTGGGCATTTTATTCTTGGCACAGAGTGCCTCCAGTTCTCTCATCAAACGCAGGCACAATTCATCTTGCCATGGCAGGGACACACACTGCACTGCTACCGGCAAACCCACACTGCCTTGCATTGCCTGCAAAAACACACCCACACATAATACATTTTTAAAAAACTCACTACTCATTCAATTGGGAAACAGGTCAGTAACATGATTGGGTATATAAAGAGTATTTTAGAGAGGCAGAGTCTTTCAGAAGTAAAGATGGGCAAAAGTTCACCAATCTGCGAAAAACTGTGTCTACAATTTGTGGAACAATTTCAGAATAACGTTCCTCAACGTGAATTGCAAAGACTATGAATATCTCATCTACTGTACAAAATGTCATCAAAAGATCCGCCTCAGGTGGCACTGCATTAAAAACAGGCATGATTCTGTAATGGAAATCACGGCATGGGCTCAGAAACACCTCCAGAACTCATTGTCTGTGAACACAGATCACCCTGCCATATACAAACTGCTGGTTAAAGCGCTATCCGGCAAAGAAGAAGCCATATGTGAACATGATCCAGAAAAGACAACGTCGTCTCAAAGCTTATTTAAAATGGACCGAGGTGGAAAACTGTTCTGTTCTGTTCTGAATTTAAATTTGCTGTTGAAGGTTGTGGTGCCATCAGTTCTGTAGGGTCTTCAGTAAAAAGGTTGTGGATTCCTATGAATTTGGCAAGGGATTTAACAAGATCTTTTATCAATTATTTGAAATGCATCATTCCACTTTAAGAAAAATTATATAAAAGTGGCGCAGATGTCAATTTGTCATTCCAGCAAATTCATCCCAAGAGCAGACCGTCTGCTGCAAAAAGAAGTCTCTAAGAACCCCAAAAGTTGAAGTTGAATTGAAAGTGGACCTTTCAACAGGATAATGATCCTAAGCACACTAGCAAATCCACCAAGGAATGGCTCAAAAGTAAAAATTGTTGTAAGGGATGTGAAATGGACAGCACATGCAAGAAAACCCTCAAATATCTTACAACTGAATATTGCATGGAAGAGTGGTCAAAAATTCCAGCAAGACAATGTCAGGGACTGGTGGAGAATTATGCAAAATGCCTACAAGAACTTATTTCTGCTAAAGAAGGCAATACTAACTTCTGAGGCCAAGTGTGTACTTACTTTTTCCAAAGCAGAATATCACATCTACTGATAAAAAAAGGTGAATCATGCTAATGGACATGACCGATACATTTGAATAGTGTGTGTGTGTGTAATTAATATATATATATATATATATATATATATATATATATATATATATATATATATATATATATATATATATATATATATATATATATATATATATATATATATATATATATATACACACACACACACAAGTAATTAAGAACTACTCGTTGTATATAATTATTAATATAAACCTTCATTTATCTTTATTTCATTTTTAATTTAAAATATTTAGGAAGTTCTACCTACAATACCTAATGTGACTCAAATTAACAGTGGAACATTTTACAAAACAGAAAATGAGAATGGGACTCATTTTTAAGAGCAATTTCATAAATCCGTAAGCTTGCTGCATACTTTAAATATGATTCATTCATTTTATGTCCATTTAATGCCCTATTACTTTATGCACATTCTGATTGTTAGCATTTTGCTTTATTGCTTGATCCAAGTTGGTCTGTTTTACAGGGTGTTTGGTGTTGTCTGTTGTTTGGGATTTCCCTTCCTGAGCAGTATGATGTACCCACTTACTAAGCAAGAAAGCATGCTGACATTTTTTTTTCTTTTTTCCTTTGATCCCGCCCTCCCCCCCAACCCCTCTATAGAATATGAATTTATTGAATGTAATTTGCCGAATTTATTCGATCCAATTTAATGAATATAACTTGATGTATTTGATTGTGTTCAATCTAAACACTTGTGGAAAGGTAAAAGACATCACTATTTCTGTAGATGTGTAGTGTGCCATTACTTTTTTTATATTTTTAGCTGGTAGTAAATGCTCAAGAATGATGACAGCTAGAGAGCTGAAGCTTTACTTCCTATATGAAACCTGAAAGTAATGAGGGTAATGGCTCCGAGTTGAAGTTTAATGTCACTTTTATGTCTGAGAGTGTAGCTCCTCTGGTTTACCTTGTTTCTTTAAACACCACTACGGTCACATGCTGTTATTTGCGATAAACTCCGTGAGATGCCAAACTTTACCTCGATGAAGAGCTTATCTCCAAAGCCTCCAAAGGTCCCCTTGTAGTGTCTGAGCTGATCTTCGTCCTCGGCTGTGACTTTAGTAATGGGAATAACTCCCACAGGGAAGTTGAGTAGGTTGTACAATGCTGTGTAACTCACACCACCTACAACAGCAACACACACAACTAGTCAGGAAAACAACAGCCTAAAAGGATTGTCATATTTTAAAAATTCTATTTGCCTGCAGTCATAATGCATTAAAACTCTCTGATTATTATAACCAGCTATTCCTAGTTAGTTCTATTTTAGCTTGTCTGTGTATACATATGGGTCTATGGCCATTTGTGTTTTAAACTACGTGTTTTTTTTCCCTTAGGCCTTCTAAATCAGAGCTCTAGTTTGCAAATTAACCAAGGTCTCACGAGTTTTCCAAATTGTGTGCTACCATTCTCTGGTTTTGAATATTGAATATGATTTTGTCAGTGATGTTTACTAGTGTCCTGGCCCTTGTTCTGACCATGATGATTGGACTAGCTTTTACACAGTTACTCAACATGTATTGTATGCACAACCACATCTCGATCTTTTTAATTGGGAATTGCATGGGACAATGCAAAATACCAAGATAAGTAAGTCAGTATGTAAGCAGTAGTAAGCAAAGTAAGTTTTATGAGGTTCTAACTGGGAGCTGAATGTAATGTGCTACTTGTCAATCTTCCAGAGTAGGTTAGGTTTAAGGCTGGCCCCAACATTGGACAAAGCAACACATCCAGCTCTAATTTCTTCCATTGCTCTATGAATTCATGGACATAACTCTACAAGCACAAACAACAGAAAATTATTATTACACAAAAAACTTTAACAATAAATTAGTATTGTGCCAAAACATTCAGCATGAGCTGAAATAAAATCGAAATAGTACCTCAATATCACTCTGTTGTTTCCATAGGTCTGCAACAGAGCTGTAGACAAAAGAGAGCAAAACAAAACATAGCAACTGATGTTGAGGTGAATATTTCAGTTGTCCAATTTCATACTCTTCCCAAACCAGTCTTTGAGAATTTATACAGTTATTTCAGGCTTTCTACGTTCCATCACAGCTCCAGGGACCCTGGTTTGACCTTCCTCTTAGGTAACTGTCTGTGTGGAGTTTTTGTACTTGTTCTCTCTGTGTCACTATGGGTTTCCCTTGGATTTTCTAGTTTCCTCATACCAATAACATGCCAATAGGTTGACTCTCCATGCTAAACTCCTCCTAAGTGGGTGTGTGCACATTCTGCCCTGTGATGGAATACCCTCCACATGCCCTCCATGTGTCCTTTGGGCAAGTGTTTCCAAGATACGCTCCAGAACCACCACAACCCTAACCAGGATAAAGCGAGTACCGAAGATTATTGAATGAAAACACTCTTCAAAGTAAAAAAGAAACTTCTGTAATATCAATACAGAATATCACTATAGTTAAAAATCTTTAAGAAAGCTTTGGGGGGTGTTGGAAGCATTTTAGACATTTCAATTGAATAACAGTGGACTGCTCAATTTTTAAGAGAAGTTGTGTATTTAAAAAGTTGTTGCACCACCAGGGAGGTCTAAACTGAGCAAATGAGATCTCTATGAGCAAATTATGAGAACAATATTGAAAGGCTGTGCTATTGTTGTTTAGGCAATATAGTCTGTCTTACCTGACTCCACAAATGGAATCAACAATGGATGCAATGTGTGGGTGCTGGGAGGAATGGCAAAAAAAAAAAAACATACAAAAAAGAAACACATTGGTACCTTAACAATGTACAACTGTCACCACCTACTGTAGTTAATATTAGACATTGTAGCCAGAAATAGACTGATTTAAAAGTACACAATGGTGTATAACTGCAAAATTAATGCTTTCCAACTAATCATATCTTTAGAGTCAAATAGATTTTATAAATGCATTTCCAAACATCATAATAGTGAAATTGTAGGACTGTCACTTTAATGAGTTATAAGGCCAAAGATCACATTTGGAGGAATTTTGAAACATCAAATTTTGTTATATGTTGGTGTCTGTTCAGATCCGCTGTGAGCTTAATAATTAGGCAGTTGCCCAATGGTCATCTCCCTTTCTGTCTTTTACATTGAAATAAGTTACAAATTGAAGCAAATCGCAGCTGATCATATCCACAGAATATAAAGCACTCCCAGGCTACATACTTCAAATAATAATTTGGGTTAAATAAGGCATCATGCTTCATTTGTCATGATGGCAAAATATTTTAGAACCATCCCTTAAACCTGTCCCTACATAAGAATGTCATGTCAGATAAACATTATCACAACATTATCTATGTTAAGTGTATACAGGTTTTTTGCTACTCTTTATTAAAATTGACAGGAATACTAGAGGATCCTTATGAGAACAGAACAGTAGAACAACTCACACTGCATCTGAGGACTAGTGAGATAGTCTTTTTAACAAAGCGAGGAAGCCCAGGAAAGATCCCATAACTTAGGCATGGGTCAATAGGGCCCTGCTTCCTACAAGCATAAACATAATGGATTATGAGGATTAGAGTAAATCTGCAGCTAAGCAACAATTTCTGTGAACCCCCCCCCCCCACCCCAAAAAAAAAAAGGTTTTGTACTTACATGGTGGATAAGGGTGATGCACCTCCATCAGCAAGCAAATTTTTCAGAAAGTACTCATGGACAACAGTGTATATTCGAGGGGGCTTAAAGGGGACCAGCTAGCAGACAGAGACAGAGGAGCACAAACTCAAATATATACAATAAAACTGGTATAATCTCACTTACAAACACAATGTTTTTTACCACACCCATGTCATAGGAAAGGACCAGTAATACCTTAGTCAGTGTTACATGCATTACACCGTACACGAGTTTGCAAGAATATGCATACAATTAAAAAAAATAAATAAATAAAAAAAAGACTACTCATCCATGTTTACTGACTATATACTATAGCAATCTGCCATGCAAAGCATATTTTTATATATATATATATATATACACGAAATATTAATTTTTTATTTTGACTGGATAAGTTTTGCGTCGTCAATAATAAATCATACAGATGCTGGAATAGATCCCTTCACATCAGTTAGTAATTACCCTTGTGGCAGGCAAGACTCAGTAGTTTAGGAGTTCATTTTGAAATTATCTGTATTTACTCATTAGTTAATATAAGGGGGCCCATAATAGATAGTTGTTCTGAAGATGAAATATTAGTAATACTGCTTAATTAATTACAAACGCCCTGAAATGCTAGGGCTCTTTCTACAGTACACTCCTAATTACCAGGGGTGGTGAGAATCATCTGGAATTTTCTCGTGTGCGTTCACATGTATGCCAAGACCTTCCAACAAAGTCACAAATTTATAAATGTAACTGTAACTTAGTTCCTTTATTAACTCTTCCACCACTACACGAAACCAGGTTTCAACCAGGTATAGATAGATAAAACCTCTGAACTTATATCCCGATTACCATTTGCTCACATTCTTATGCCTTTCTGAATACCATATATGGAGTTGTTCTCTTACAATGATTGCTTCCCATCTTATGCAAATATACCCTTCCGCCTAGCCAATCAATAGTTAACCGTTTGTCTCTGTTGTGTGGCTAGCACGATAGATATACTCTGCTTTTCTCTGAATAAATCAGAGATCTTTACATTTGAATTTTATGTGTCTGTGTGTAATTTGCAACTCTCCCAAGGCCTTGTTGTGGGAACTGTGTGGCGGGGTGATGAGAGCACCATCTTTTTGTGTACTTTCACTTTCTCTCTTCTTAAGAATCGTAACCCAAAGATCACAAATCCGAACAGTCTATTATTCGTTATTAGGAGAAGAGATGACCTCAGTCATGGATGTAGGTTCAATTTGTATTTGCATGTACCTTTAGCTAAGCTGAAAATATTAAGAAATTTTCACAAAGCTCAAAAATTTCCTTTTAATATTTATTTTTAACCATCCATATTCTATCAACTCATTGTGGTTATCCTTTTAAACCTGCCGTTCAAAAATTAACACGTTAAAATGGTGTCTAAAGAAGCCATGTTTTTAACAAAATTTTGAATTGAAAAATTGAATAGGGATCTTCACTTGCAGATCAAGTGCAGAAAGTCTTTGAGTGCACCGCATTAATCATTAGAAGCAGTCAATACCATGTGACCTGCTTGTTCCAGAAGTGCCTTTGCCTCTTGTAGAGCTCTGCTCATGCTTGGAGATGGCTGCATGTATCCGTCATTGTCATAATAACCTATCCTCAGATGCTCAGAGCTCTCATATACCTGTTCAAGGTGACAAGGTGTAAAGTTAGGGGACAAAAAGAATGACAACATCTGCAGTAATAAGGTGGATTGTGTACCTCCTGTTTGAATGGTAAAGGGGGAATTTTAGGGTCCAGAGTGAACATATCCTTGTTTAGTAAAGCTCTCATACACAGAGCCAGACTATCCACATCACGTGCCAGGGGACCAACAGAGGGCAGTACTGTAATCAAACACATTTATATTTAAGGAAAGGGTATTTTCCAGTGACCCAATTACATTTAGTTTAGCATATTTTATACACATTCACAGAAACATGTGATATAGTGGTTGTATTTACTTGACATTCTGCCTTTAACGCAACTGTTCAATCCAAGGGAACTACACAGAAAGGAGATATGAATGCTAAATTAGTGTATGTACGTGGCTATTTTAACTTCCTGACGTCAGATTTTTACCTTTGGTATTTCATTAACTTGGGCAAATTGTATACCCCATCCTAGGTTACTACAAAAACATGCATGAAAACCTTATCCTGTTGGCTGTGGGCTTCAAGGCACAAATGCCACAGAAGGATGCTGGGATGCGAATACTTCCTCCAAGGTCACTTCCCAGGCCTAAAATTGATCCGCCTCCTCCAATTAGAGCCCCTTCTCCACCTGTAGAGCCACCACTTGTCTTCTGAAGATTGTTGGGGTTTACAGTTGTCCCATAGATTGGGTTACTACATTCATAACTAAAAACCACAAGACCAATTTAACTCATGAATGAGATTAGTGGATAGTATCTAGTAAGTGACTTTTACACATTGAATGTTAAAAGTTATACTAACTGTGATGAGTATATCTCCAAATATTAGGGTGTGTTGTAGGGTAATTTGTGCTGCATTTCCTTACTTGCAAAGGCCCTGTGGAATGTTTGTTTTGATGAAGGGAATTGCACCTTGCCTCTTCAGTACTGTGACCACCACACTGTCCACAACTGCAGGATTATCCACCTTACCAAACACTCCACAGGTAGAGTCATAACCCTACAGACCCACACAAAAAGTTAATTTATGTATTATAAGAGGACAACACATATTCTATCTTAACTCTGCAGACTGTAAGCACTTAGACATTACTAGTCATTCTGTTTAGTTTGTGCTCCAGCATAAGACATTTAAAATGAACTAACGAGTATAATGTTAAATATGTAACCTAAGCTTATTTACATCCACACATTAATATTCAGGGATGCAATTTGGCTACCAGTTATTATGCGCAAAAATATACATATTTAGACTTGTGCTTTTTTATATATATCTACCCTTTTTCATTTCTTCATGACTGGATGTTTAATACAACATTTCATTTAGTTATCATTTACATTTTTGTTTTATAAATTCTTATGAATTTGTATCTTAGATACAAATTAGATGGTAGATGGTGCTGGGTTCAGATGCAAATACAGGATTATTTAAGATAAACAATCCAAAGGGTGGAACAAACTCAGGGTAAAAGGAGACAAAGTCAAGTGTCAGCAACAATTGTCATCGCTGGCATAAAGCAGGAGAAAATATATTTATAAAGTATTCTGCTACATTGCAGCACCTCATAATCAAAATTCTCTTTAATGCTGATGGGAATCCCATAGAGAAGGCCATCTTTGTGGGTCTCAATGTCCTCCAGCTGTTTTACACTCTCAACGAGAAGAGCTGTGCCACAGTTTAATTTACTGTTCACCTCCAGAGCCTGCAGCTCAAGAAATATGACAGTAAGATGTATATAAAATGACAAGATCTTATATGTAATATATATGTTTCAAATAGGCAGGAAATGTACTGAACCTTTTCTATGTAAGCATGGAGCACAACATTTGGCTGCAGAGATCCCCCTCTTATTTTCTGGCTCAGCTCGGATAAAGGTAGAGCCACTATGGGACTCAAATCAAGACCGGGATTCTGCAAAAGACAATTAAAAGTCTAATTTCATAAAATTACTCGAACCATCACGTTCCACTAATTGTTATTATAACACACACACACACACACACACACACACACATATATACACATATACACACACACATACATACACACACACACACATTATATATATATAAAACATTAATTTTCATAGTCAAGTCACGTCAAGGCTACTCTATCATTTGCTTATGTAACTGAACATAGGCAACAGACACGTGCACTCACACAGGCATACACACACACAGAACAAGAGATAGGAGTATACGGTGAATCTGGAGAAAACTTTTGAAGCAGAGGTGGAATATGCAAACAATTCTAGGCAAACATATGCTAGGCATGTCTAGCACATGCTAACCACTAAACCACTGTGTCTCCCACAATAATAATTGTTATTATTGTTAATATTATTTAAATGCTTCTTACGTACAAAGTACTTCACAGGGGTTAATGCATAGAAATAAACTAATAAACAATATAAAAATTATATGAACAGTAATACAAATACAAAATGAGAAATTACATAAATAAATAAATAAAACAAAAACATCTGTAGCTGCTTCTAAAAATACAATTATCCCATTTTATTAGGTGAAAAGTAATAAAAGGCTGCCTTGCCACATTTTTCCTTCTTGACATTTGTTATACTAAGTAAGTCAAAAATACTCTCACTGAGAAGGAAAACATGCAACTGTTTAAGCACTAGTGTATAGCGTGTTCAAGTAGAAGAATGTAGTGTGTTACCTCTGCCTTAAAGTGGCTCACAGCTAGCTCGGCCTGCTGGAGTCCTGCTTCTCTCTTTTGTCTCGCTGTCTTTAGCTTCCTCTTCAGATTCTGCTTGTGTCCTCTCCCGTTCAGCAGGAAAAAACTTACACCACAAAGCAGGGCGACTGCAACCAGAGTCCATTCACCATCCATGTCTATAATTTCAGTTTAATTAATTTAATCTGATGAAGTATTGACAGGTAATCACCACTGTTCACCTAATATCCTGCTACCAAGTAATGCCAAGGCTAGTGTGCAATACCAATAACAATCTTTTGAATAGTTTCCCCCCTTTTCAAATAGCTATTGATAGCCAAAATAAATAAAGATATTTGAAAACTGTGCTGTGCTTGCACAAGAACAGAATGAGCTCTGCTAAACTGGAGTTTTAAACCGTGTGGTTTCTCTTTCTCCCCCCCTGTTTTTCTTGTTTGATTTACATATTTTTCAGGTTTGTGTAGACTGTGCACAGTAACCTATTAACAAGACACCTCAACCACATTTATGATTGGAGTGTTCATTTGTCTCCAGCTTTTCCATTTAGGAGGTGGTTCCAAATATACATGAATTTAGAAACAAAATTCAAACTTGTTACATTTAAGTGTATTTGGCTTAAAGAAATTGATTTAGCGACTTAAACATTTACGTAATTAGTTTCCTCAAATTTTTTGAGTTAAATTAATTATCTGGTTTTATAGTGCAGTGCTACTCCTTTCATCAAGTTACAAAGCTAAAGTGTCAGTGTCAATTCAAATTCCACTCCCTGACAGAATTCCCACTGTCCTGCAGAATTCCACTCCCTGGCAGAAATCCCACTCCTCTTGCCTAAATGCGCACACACACACACACACACACCACAGTCTGTACGCATTTGTGATTTCTGCTTTTCTTACACAGATAATTTCTTGATCGCTTTGATAAACAATGATTTACACTTTACAGAATCAAGACAGCAAACTCAAAAGACCTAATAAAAAATAAGTTAGGCTGTTTTGCGCAATACTCCGAAGATTGAATTCATTTCAGCTATGTCTGCTGAAGCTGAGGACGCTGAATATGCAGTAGGTAACATATCGGGGTAGTAATTTTCACAACGGCTAAAATTACACTCCCATCTTTATCGCTGCAATAGAAGTGATCAGGCATTTGAAAAAGAATGTTCATCCTGTGGGAATCATTGAAAAGCCTAGTTGTTCCAGCTCACTGATGCAAAGCCAGTAAATGTGTTAGCGTTTTGCAACTTTGTGGTTCAAAGGTGAATGAACGAACAAAGCACATTCCATAATAAAGTATAACATTGTAACAAACCTCTCTCTCTCTCACACACACACACACACACACACACACACACACACACACACACACACATTTAATGAGGTTTATCCAGACTTATGGAGAACTGAGGGTACATCATGCCACCAGGACTGTAAAGCAAATGATCGCTTTAACAACAATAGTATTTAGAAAAATATAACCATTAAAACACTCAAGAAAGTTCAACAAACATACTCTTTACGCCCTCACTAGGCAAAACGGCGATACACAAATGAAACTAGCTCTGCTCTGCACTGCACCCTGGTGGTTATTCCCCGACCCACACGGCACCAAACACTAATCAACGTAGAAAAATCAGCACTTCCTCAGTCCAGCGTACACGGAGTAACATGTTCATATCAACTTAAAAAAGAAAAAGAAAAGCCTCACAGCTACAACATACACACTACACATAACAGAATTTTTTTTTTAATATAAAACACTTCCCCACTTCGCGGAAATAAGACCCCACCCACCCCAGGGTCTATGGAAAGGAATCGGCCATAGCAGATCAGTGCCCCAAAGAAATCACGCACTCTTCTTCACTTTATTTCTGGTGATGAGTCCTCTTTGTGCACACAATTTTTCGTTGCGGGACAAACCCTAACAGTCTCGAGCAACACAAGGCGCCCCACTCTTACCCTGAACGCAAAAGACCGAACCCGTGTCCTCTTACCTCTTGTCCCTCAATAACCCGCTACTCCAGGTGTTTAATCATCCCAGCCTTCCGCCATTGGGAAGAGACCATCCTGTGGAAAAGTTCAGAAAAACAAAAGTTCAATGCCAAACAGAAAAAAGAAACCCCCAGTGTTGATCACATCACTTTTGTGGGTATCTGTTTGTGTTGCTCTTTAGTGTTGCACCTATTGTCGTGGCAGACAAGCTTTCCAGCCTAACGGAAACTTCAGAGACAGAGGGTTTGTACATGTTAAAAAAGTAATTAAACTCTATTCAAACAATAAAGTGAGCCAGTCTGCAGAAAGTCTAAATGATGCAAACACACACAGCCCTTTTATACCTTTTCCATAGAGTACACATCTTAGGCGGGGTTTGCCTTTCCTCATTAAAAACAGATCAATCTTCTTCCCTAAAATTAATTATTCACTCTCACACACACATATACATTATTTATATATATAATGTGTGTGTGCTTAAATTTGTGGCGCATGCGCAATTAGTTGTTTTTAATTTAAACGTTTCTATGAGGTCAAGGTCTCTTTAAAAATAAATAAATAAAAAGGTTTCACTTTTTTTCTATTGTTTTTCTCTGACCAAAATTCCATTCATGTATCTCACTGGCCTTTTGTCTGTTTCTAGCTGTGGTCCTAGCTGATATCTGCCTCCCTTCCTATCCTAACTCGTTAATTGGTATCAGGCCTCCATGTTGTTTACTTACAAAAGCAGTTTTCAGCGAATACTCAATAAACACTTAGAATATAACTGGATTAAAAAGTGTTGTATGGTTTTAGATAATGCTTCTAAATATTGATTATACATATCATGCTTGTTAACTAATACTGATTATTAGACTATGCTTAATTAATAATTCTAAATGTTGGTCATACATATTTATTGTACTTTATGAACATATCTAAATGTTAGTTACACAGATTACACTTCATAAATATTTTATACCATCTGTAAATGGTCATAATATGTTAATTATGGTCTTTATCAGCGGGAAAGTGTTTATTACTTGTTTGTGGAAGTCTCTTCATTAACGGTATTTTTGGTGTATGATATGTTACGCAACTCGTCACATTCGCGCCTCAGATTGCACAGGGGAAGCGGATCAAGTTGTTAAAGGAGCTTGTGATACCAGAAATTGACTTTATGAAAAAACAACAACTTTATTTGTGAATTCTGGTACTTCTTGGTGGGGGAAAACTTTTATTTTTTATTTTTTTAGCAGTATCTTATTACTTATAAAGAAATGCAATAAAGAAAATAATAAAGCATGCAAAAACACACTTTTGAAAATACACTGATCAACATAAAACCCACCTGCTTAATATTTATAGGTCCCCCTTGTGCTGCCAAAACAGCTCTGACCCCTTCAGATCATGGGCTCCACAAGACCTCTCTGAAGGTGTGCTATTATTATTATTATTTTTATTATTATTATTATTATTATTATTATTATTATTATTATTATTAATTTATTAATTTATTCATTCATTCATTCATTCATTCATTCATTCATTCATTTGAATAGGTTTTGTTTCTACGTTACAAAAAGATCAAGTTTTTTTTTGAACAAATTGGTTTCCGTTATTAGTGAATAAAAGACTTTTCTTTTGACATTGTTATGAACGCTAAAGCGGAAGTTGGTGTTCCCTTTTTTGTCTTCCGTCGGAAACGGTTGTATGCCAAATTGCTTTCATCCGCCTATATACGTGCACTTCGTAGGCTATATAATAATGCCCTTCTTCACCTTACCTAGTGCTTTATGTATCTGAACGGCCCGCATTTAGGATTCAGCCAGTTACCCACTGTCAGCACAGGCTAAGTTGAACACTACGGAATTAAAAAAATAAAAATAAAAAATATATATATTTTGTTGTTATTGTGCGGACAGCGAATTGGCTAGT